>CM050407.1:0-255000 GCA_027580255.1 Therioaphis trifolii | reverse complement strand
ACACATATAGGTATAGGCGTGCATAATGTGTTAGGGAATTTATTTTTTACGGCCGCCACTTCAGATTTTATCGTGCTGGCGGCCCTGTCAAGGGTTGTAATAGTGTTTTTTTTCTTTTTTTTCACGTATTTTTTTGTTCGTACTTACCAAGCACGTGTAATTATATCGATGGTGTGATGTGACGTAAATAAGGATTTACGTATACGACGTTTCTCCGTTCTCGTACTATCCTTGCCCTACACGCGTACATCGATAATAATGCCGGTTGGTGTGGCGTAAGGACATATTATAAACTATTGTGCCTTGTTTTATTTGAAATCAGATGTCATTGTAGTCATTCAAAGAATGTTTATACTTTTATATTGAGGTGTTGTTTTTTTTTTTTTTTTTAGATTATTTAAAATATCATCTGAAATATTAATAAAAAGTGTATTATAAATGTCAATAACAACACCCTTTAAAGTTAAAAACAACTAATAATGTTCAAAACAAGTTTGTTTACTAAAACACGTTAATTGTTGAAAGCTTGATAGTAATATTGTGTCGAGGATTTAAAAAAAAACAAACTTAATGCGTTGAATTAACCATGAAAAAATTATAATTATAAAATAATAAAACAAAATATTTATATTTAAAATTTATTTTGAACATGAGCCGTTTTTCGGGCTGGAATTTCTCGGGAGCCGTATGCAATGCTTGTATTGCTCGTAGGTTGATACGACTCTGTATATACGTATTGGGTGTACAGCTGTGCCGCACCGTAGGTACGTATTATGCTTTACAAATCCGTTCTAATCTCCGGAAGGCGGAAACAATAATATATATATATATATATATATATATATATATATATATATATATATATATATGCACAAATGCTCCAAAATATCACGTACTTAAATTCACGGAGTTTTGGTATCTGTTGTGCTATCACTGCTGGTCCATCGATAAGACGATTTCGCATAGCAGGATGTAACTATATTTAATAATCGCGTTTGTTAAAAACGAAGCGATTTGTTCTGTTATACGAGTAAAATTTATTACACACGATCAGTGTATACAGTTTGATTTATGGTGGAAATTGAGATGAATGTACAAAAATATATTATAATACGAAAAACAAATTAATAAATTGTATATTTACCTTATACGTCCACGCTTATTCTATTATTAATAACAATAATACAAACGTAACATTTGTTTACGTGAAGAAAAATCGAATAATATGTTTCCTCCCGCACACGACCGAACTTTGAATTATTACGAATCTATAGCTGTTGTACGGGCGTGACGTATACAATCAAACACCCACCGCAAAACAATAAGTTACGACGCAAATTGTGACTGTAAATTACACAATAATATTATTGAAAGTACATTATATAGAGTTCGGTTCGTGAAAAACAACGAATATTAATAATATAATGAAATTATTACATTTGAACGTGAATCAATATTAAGTATAATTAAAGACTGCTATATTATAGGAATATTATTGACCGAATCGGTCGAGGACGCAATACATGCGTACTAAAAATAGTGATATCGTTAATACACATATTATATTTTCATTATAGCATTGTCATAGTACTATTGAAATATACTATTGAAATAAAAGAAATTCGAATTACAATAATTTATTATGATATTTACTCATAAACGTACGCGTTATACAATATATTGTACTAATAAAACATCATGATGCTGTGTTTAAAAAAAAATGTTAGTGTCTACAATAATTATACATTTTTTCCAAAACAATGTCATGGATGTTATGAAACTGACCTAGAGAACGAAAACCAAGTTTTCGCCATGTAAATTCTTCAGTACCTCACACTGATTTGGGATCTTTTGACGTTACGCAAAATACTTATCTGGAAGGGAATAAAGACCTTTCTTTTACAGACTACTCAATACCACAACAGTGGCGTTATCTGGCCGAGGTAATGCGAAGATTTTCGCCTTTAATTAGTTTTGAAAATTAGCTCGGTAGACCGGTTGTTTTCCTTCAACAGTTTGTGAAAAACACATGTGTTCTCATGATTTTGAGTCTTCTCCAAGACTGGATAAAAACACAATTTCAAAACTTTCACGCAGCACTCAAAACATCCGATGGTGCACGGTTTTACAATCTGGGAATCAAAACGAAAAATCGGCGCTTAAAACCACGTCTACCGCAAGATCTTCATATACTCTTTCACCGTGACGAATATCGTCGATATTTGATAATAATTAGTAAATAACATCGTAAAAGTATAAACCAAATAATACGTAAATAGTTATTACATTTCTTGTATAGGTTTTCAACTGTTATAGCCAGTGGCGTATTTTCAAATTTTTCTGGGGGGGGGTCCTCAGTTTATACATTTATTAATATAAACTATGATATCTTGTAATAGTTACGTTCTTATGAAGTTTTCGGAGGAAGTTGAACAAAATATATAATAGTATAGTCTTATGTAATATTATATATATATATATATATATATATTTTAATGAGAGGTTCTGGGGGGGTCCAGTACCCCTGGCCCCCCCCCCCCCCGTAAATACGCCACTGGCTTATAGCTGCATTTTACTGGCGATATTCAGTCGAAATAATGCCATTCATTTAATATACAAATTTGACGGACGCAACTCGTCTATACCTTTTTCTGGGACGCCACTTACCGATTGTATAAGGTAAATGGGACCATTGGCGGATTTGAGGGGGGAGACGTGGCGATCCCCCTCTAAGGATTTTTTTTGTTACCAAACAACTGTAGATGTATTAAATCGTAAAGCAATGATAAATCATTTTTTTCAATAAAATGATTCTGAGTGATGAATCAGTTTTATATGAACTTTGATTAAAACAGACGATTTTGTCAAAATTCAAATCACAAAAAAAATGTCAGTACGTTTTCAGTTACGTCCTTGTTAATTAAGAATCCATGATACCGATTCGCCGCCCCCCTTAAATAAGCTTCAAATTCGCCACTGAATGGGACACAAGTAGTGTTGTTCGGCTGTATCGTGTTAGTGGACGCAGTTTAAATGGATTTAGATAAACCAGAGGATACATTTTCGAGAATTGAAAAAAACGCGTAATAATAGTTTGATAATAACTATTCTTGTTTTTATATCGTCGAAACTGTTTCAATGCCTATAGTTTACTTGGCGTCGCGAGCAAAGCGATCGGTTATTTCTCAGCACTTAAAACTCAATAACATTGTCCGTTTCTGTCGAAAACTGAAATAACGCCGCTGCACCATAATCGCAAACCGTTTCCTCCGATCGCGTCGCAAAACGTAAATTACGATCCAATTTTGTAAACGTGCGCGTATATTTTTAGACGACTGTCGACGGTTCTGCCGTGTGATCTTTGGAATCGTGACCAATACGACTCGTGGAGGTCTTATCTATTGTTTCAACTCGACTACTATTTTTCTCACGACACACGAGAGCTTACCGTTTTGTCAATACGGTTTTCGCACGAAACAGCGGCATCCGATTTCCGGCGTCGACGAAGGACTTAACGACGAGGGCTACGGGAGAGTGGGCTGCACGCAGGCTGACACACGAGGTGCTCTCCGCCCGGCGGATTCGTGTTTGAGTGCAAGACAGGACTAGGGGTTTCAAACGATCGCGACGCCACACACGATATCGTGTTGTTTGTGTTCGAAAGTGCATTGTTCAATACAGAGGAAATTGATCTTAATTGATCCTCTACACAACGCATATCGAATACGGGCATAGATATTGCTCGCGGAATTGAACGGCCGACAGAGCCATCATTTATGGAAGGGCAGAGTGCTCGTTGTATTTTTTAAATGATTATAATTATTATTATTATTATTGTTGTTGTTATTTTCGTTTTGTACAGATGTATAGTGTATACGTAGTTCCTTATTAATTCTAAAACTTGTTCTGTGATACATTAAAGAAGCCTGAATCTAATCCTAAAAAACGTGATCGTACCATTTAGTCATATGATTCATTATATCTAGAACTGTAGATTAGGCCTATGATCGAAATTTATGAATTCCAATATTTCTTTGTCGTCATCACCGCAAACTAAATCCGTTCGAATTTTCATTATTTCAAATTTTGTATTATTGATAAGAATACCGATGGTACGTGAAATAAGTATTGCGATATCACAGAAGTAATCATATTGAAATCTGCAGGGTAGTACGTTTTTAATCTTTTAGTTGAACGTTTGACTAGTATAAAAAGTAGTATTAGGTATCTAAGCCAACACTTTACCCTCTAGTTATGGAATTACATAATGACACAGAATGATTAACTGAAAAGTACCAGTTAACTGTCACAGGAGTTTAACCGGTAGTTAAAATTTGTCGACTCACAGTTCAATGTCATCGAAAAACCGGACTTGTAATACGAGCAAAATAGATATGTACCTATTGTAAACCACCGTGCGAATGTATCTTTACGAGCGCGATTTCCGACCTGCAAACGTCGCTGATCCTACTCCGAAGGATACTAATTTAGTCAGTCCGGTCGACGGCACCGCGTGGAACGTGACGGACTTTCCATGCGAAAAAATCAAATATAATAAATTTACATTTGTCCATATGGATTTCGTGTGGACGCCGTAAACGTAAGAGTTCGCCATTCTTGGATTCCAAGATTCCACGGTCTCGTACACGCAAAGCCATTTTCCGGCGAGACGATAAACGCAGTTCGCACGTGTCCGGTACTGGACCACGGGGTAGAGGGGATATCACATTATAAGGATCGATTTTTGTGAAAAAGAAAAACAACGACGATTAAACCGAATTTTCAGGTGGCTTTTTTGGATCGATTCATAAGCGTTTTATTGGTATTTAACACAGTTTTCCGTCTCATTTTCGATTGGTCTAGACTTCAAATTGCTGTTTTTATTAAAAAAATAAAGTAAATAAGTTGTCACGAAATAATTAAAAACGTGCGACGAAAAAATTTAATTTGCACTTTTGAACCATGCCCATTATTATTTTGATATCAACCGTTTTATTCGTTCAAAATATCATGTACATTATTCAGGTCTTAACACATTTTAAAACGTATTATTTTCTGTTTCCTTTTCGTTTCATTAAGTTATATTGTAAACTGTGAGATATTTACATGGTTATTCATTCAAAACATAGAGTAAGTGAAAGTGTTATTATTTCACATCGATCGTAGTGAGAAATACGTCCTCCCCCCCATCGAATATCAAACGTTATTTTCGTAGTCCTTTGACTTTTATCGTACACATTTGATTACCATGCAAAGCGTAAACGATTTTATGCGCACAAAGGCAATAATATTATTTGTAGTTTACATGTGTATGGAAAACAAAATAGAAAATACTTCGTACATTTTTCCGCATTTATTTTCATTGCCACCGACCGATTAAGAACCGTCGAGCCCACGTGACATTTTTGCCTATTCCCTCGATGCCCTCGCGTGTACAAGGTTTCCGGATCAAACGACTTGCCGTCGTCGTACAGAGAGACTCGTTCAACTCGTGACTAGACTATGATATACTATAATATACAGCCGATTATTTTACAGTACACTAGTAGTTTCAGAGAGGCGGATTTTCAAAAATATTCGGGGACGAGAGTAAAAAAAACCTATTGTTCATCGTAATGTATTTATAAATAAACAAGAACTGTAATTTCCAATAATTACGAATGCGAATATTATTATTTAATTTGGTTTTTATTTTTTATCTGATACTCAGGATTTAAAATGTGAAGATAATTTTGATAAAAATTGAACGTGAACAATGCATTCGAGTTAAATGTTATCCGACATTCAATAATTTCAATAAATAACCGAAAAATCATTGTCTGTGGGGAGTGGAGGAAGACTAGTCTATGGACAGGTCGGACTAATTCACCTTTGTAGTTACCTGCATACGCGAGTTTATGATTATATCTAATGTAAGAACGTAATGTAATTTGTTTCGACGCGCTGCACCTCTTTCACATATCAATGGTATTTTCCATAATATGGGTCGAAGAGAGATAGAGAGCTAAAACATGTTTTATCTTATATATTAAAAAAATGTATGAAAACTTAAGTCAGTTCGTCTGGCCTGCCATTTTATCCTGCCGATTTCCTTCATTTTTTTTTTTTAAATGAAAGGTATTTAGACACAGATATGTCATCAATCATTGAAATTTACTCAACTCCCACCTTGCTCAAATTATACTCAAACGCGATTCTTCCCTGTACATTTCTTATGGGACACATTCACTCAAGCAATTCGAATTCTCATAGCTCCTCTTCTAAGGAATAGATCTTTATCGTTTCACTCTCAGAACACTCAGTGGATCAAGTTTTTTTTTTATAGCTATTAACTGTTTAAATTCGTTGAGTTTGAGGAAAGTTATGTGTGTACAATCAAATTTACTTTCAATTTTTTCCAAATATATATATAATATAATTTATCTATTTATCTATTTTATATAAAATAAATTATCGATTGCGAATTTTCGCAACGGGGATACTAGTACTCGTATAATATCAAGTTTATTTGTCTTCGTAACTAAATGCACGTCAACGCGTGACAACACACAGCCGTTAAAAGACAGTGCTGTTGTCCCGCGGTAGAAGGCGTAAGACTTTACTAAAATAAACTTCTTTGGCTGAAACATCGTACGACGAGCATCGAAGCTCGGGTATATACGTATGGCACAAGGAGGGTGGATATACGTATTTCCACCTTCCTCGGGTGGTAGGTGCGGTCAAACTCGTCGATTCGATACGTACATAATTAATAGTTTAGTTCGGTGTTATTGTTATTGAACTCGGAAATTTTCCAAACTACATCGCATCGTTCTTCTATTATATACCTAGATATCTCATGTTTTAACCCGGTATCGGATTTGGGCGGTCATACCAGAATGAAAATTAAAAATTAAAACTTGGCGGAGGAAGTGTTATTTGTAAACCACGTCAGTGCGGGTATACTTTCCACCACTGACTTTGAGTTATTCGTGTACAGTTATTTTGTACATTCGATCTTTACCGTTCAACCCTTTTTTTTCATATTTGAACCGAAAACGCCGAGGCAATGGCTTTTGGCATCAAGTCCTTGACGCCACCATCGTTTATTGAAAAAATAATACGAAAACCCACTAATATTCGAACATAAAGAGACCACGGCTTTTCAAGCATGATAAATTGCCTCTTGGATGGAAGGCTTCGATTTCGTTACTCTGTTTTTATTAAACGCACTCACGTATACCGTTTCCGCTAGCGTATGGCAGTTTCCCAGAGACGAGAAAACGGTTCCAGTCACCGAGGTTTCGAGTGATCGAGACCGCGGAACGGCGTCGATACATCTCGTACTCGGGCGGTCGGACTTATACGTCGAAATAAGGTTCGTGCCACGTGCTCTGCGAGTCCGACGGCGGATTGATGGACGCGCGTACGGTGTTGTGATTTGATGTTTATCGTACGGCTACGTGCAGTGAATCACGCGGACCATCAATACGAGGTCCACATGAGAGAGAGAGAGAGAGAGAGAGAGAGAGAGAGAGAGAGAGAGAGAGAGAGAGAGAGAGAGAGAGAGAGAGAGAGAGAGAGAGAGAGAGAGAGAGAGAATGTGTGTGTGTATTATTGACCGTGTGACGACGGCGGAGGTCCGGCGTATGATGTACGCATCGCGAAATGTAATTGTTCGTCGACGATTATACGTATGTGTATTTACCCATATACATACAGGGTATGCCACGAGGATTTGTTCGTCACGATTTGTCCCAAGATGAAGTAAATAAGCGAATTCTGTGTTTTTTTTTTTTTTTTTTTATATATATATAATAGAAAATTCACCGGATCAAAGACTACTACGTATAATGATTTATATTTTAATCAATCTAAATGTTCCGGTGAAAATGTTGAAAAATAATATTTTGTTTGAATTTTTTTTTTCGAAAAATTAGGCGACGGTTCTTATATAGTTTATTTTTCTAATAGCGTAAATATTTGAACATTTAAATTAATCAAAATATCAATTATTTCTGGTATTTGGTCTTTGGAGTCTGCAAAAAAAAAAAAAAAAACAGAATTAGATTATCTTCATTGGCTCTCGGACACGTCGCAACGGCCGCATCCCCACGGGGCACCCTGTATCCATGTAACAATCGCACGATCCGCCGCGGGCGAATATCATCAATAACACAACACACAATGGATCAGCTCGACTCGACAATATTAACACACAACGCTCGGCTCGTGTATTCGGCGCACGCCGTAACAACAACAACAACAATGTATTAGTATACTATAGTAATGTAATAGTATTAATGATAACAGCGGTCATTTAATATACATCTGCCTGATTATACACTAGACAAATGTGCGTCGGTCGTACATGCACGACCGCCAGTGGCGTATCAAGGGTACGGCGAACTGTGCCTACGCCGGGGGCGCAAATTCTGAAGGGCGCAAAATTATGCTTCAAAAGTAGAATTTTGTTTTTCTACCTTCAAAACGACATTTTAGTAATCTGTGTTTGGTTATTTTATTGTTGTTAATTTTTTATCAAAGCGTGCATCGCGCTATACTTAATAATATAGAACTTTTAATTCTATAATATATAATTTAATATGTATAGTCAAGATTAGATCACGATTAAATTTGTGCTTGACGGTATAATGCGGCCGCCGAGTTTATAGATTAGAATTTATAAACCTTTTGACAATCAACCTTATCGTTATAGTCTTATTGCGGAGTTACGACTGTTATGCGATTTTATCCATAGAACACGAATTCGTCAGGAAAATTGCATAAATAATGGCATTATAGATGAATTTGCGAGCCTTAAAGCAAGAAAAGAAAATTTTCAAACTTAAAAATTTACATTGTAATAATAATAAAGAACAGATTAGCATATGAGGAAGTTAAAATTGTATTTTATTATTAAAAAATAATAAAAAAAAATAAAATAACGAAATTTTAATAGGGGAAAAGGCGCTTTTTCTTAGTTTGCCAGAGTCGCTGGTGAGACTTCCTACGCTACTGGCGACCGCGCCTCCGTCGTATATGATTTGACTGGCGTTTCAAATACGTTTCCACGTTGATTTATTTTAACGATGCTTAAACGCGTCATCAAAAGTCAAAGTTTTTTTTTTCTTTTGTTGTTTATGACGTCGATTGTGACTACGTGATATCGTTGACGATTAATTTGTTGAGAAAATAGGCCAACGAGAAGAGACTTCCGAGCCACAAAATAAAATGAAAAATATGAAAGAGTCAAGAAAAAAAAAAGGTCCTTGATATCGAAAATTCTGTATTTGCTCTGCCTATAATAGTCTATATCGTCAGATTTTATAGTAAATATTATAGTTTTATAGATTATATATCAAATGTAAATATAAAACTTATAAAATGTTAAACAAAGATGATTGCACCAACTTATATATACATAAAAAAACGCATGTTTGATGAAAAAAAAAGAGACGCTCATATCAAAGAATCACTGAGAACTATTCTTACTACGTACATATCCGGAGTATATCTCCGGACTTGAAAAGATTAAAAAATAAAAATCGATAATTCAATATTACGTTCAAATGAAAACGATTGTTTAGGTTTTAAATTATAATGTGTAACTAATATGATAAATAGAAAAATACTGTATTTTTATAAGTTTTATTGACTTAAATGTTTATTGCGATCGTTTTTTCAAATACAAGTTTGCAGATTTGCATTGCAAATTTTAAATTTACACCTTCAAAAATGTATTTCATCGTACAGAACGAGTCGCGCAATATAGTGGGCGTGTGAACAACGACTCGCGACGAATTCACGTACGTCGTGAATCATTGACCGCGACTTGTCACGAGAGAGATATTTGCAGATTAATCGCATGTCATTGAATGCTTTAAAACGAGTGGTCCTGCCGAGAAAACTTCGTCCAAAGCCCTCGTCCAAATGTTTACGAAACGCACCCGTCGTACGGGGTGTGTTTTCAAACGTGTAACGTTATCGGGACCCGTGAGACGACGACGACATACAAAAACGAAAAACGTCAACGTCACAATTGGATTTGGTGACGGCGGCGGCGGCGGCGGCGGTGAAACGATCTCGCATTCGACCGCATTGGCGTCCGTGCCGGTGTCATTCTGCAGCGAGTGTCGCTCACGGTACGCGACCGCACACAGGCGCCGCGACATTGACCGGTCCAAAACCCAATTAGAACAGGTCGGATAACGCGCGAGTAACACGATCGCGTGATATTTGATCCGCCCCGAAATGTGTCGCGCAGACTCGGCAATTCACCGTTTCCTTTTTGTCTGGCCTGTTTACGATATTCCGTATCATGACGTGTTACGTGTACGCGTCGGATTAATATTCACCGTGGCGCGTCTTTTGTGACGGTTCTGCGCGAGCGTTCGAAAAAATTAATTTTTCTCGGCGTCCGACACGAGACACTGTACTCAGGGCGTAGTGTACTGTACGGTCTGTACGCATCTGCACCAAATCACGTATTGTGTACAAAAAAAAAAAAATAAATAAATAAACAAAAACAATTCCAGTAAGTATATGAGCGGATTCGATCGAAACAAAAGAGTGGTAACATTTTGTTACTTTACTCGTCTCGAAATGATCCCAAGAGAACGTGATTCAAAATGTTCAAACGAGAAAAAGTGATGAAGTAACGGGACAGAGGAGTGGCAGAGAGCATTTGCATACTATGTGTGCGTCGGATACGGCTGCCGGATATAGTGGAGTAAGAAACAATTAATACGTCACGTTGTGAGACGATGTTAAGTACGACGTTTCGTTTTGCATAAAAATGCGTGTTTCGGGTTTTTTTTTCCATCATTAGAGTACGCCAGTCTCTCATTTTGTCTTAATGTCTCAACATCGCATAAATTCTGGTAATCGCAAACATTACTGATGTATATAGCGACGAATCATAATATTATCACAATAAACAACCGTCGAGAATGTAGTAGTATTCATTAGAGATCAGCACGGGCCGGGCCATAATTTAAATATTACGGGTTGGTTATATAGGTGGGATCGTAATACTATTCATTGGCCCGGGTAGGTCAAAGTTAAAAACTAATTTATTTAATTTGTAATGTCATGTATAATAATATGTATTCTATATCTATAAATTATTGTATGACTAGACTGTATGATATTTATAAATAGATCACTGGTAAAAACCAATATTTCAACATGTTCATTGGACAGTGGTGGCAAGCTTAATCAGTAGAGTTAGGATGTTGATGACCTAAAATACACGCAAAAATGCCCTAAACAAAATGCAAAACTGCTCTAAAAAAAGTGCAAAAATGCCCTAAAAATTACCTTAAAAATGATCTAAAAAACTAATTAAGTAAGTGAAAAAAATGTATTTGTAAATAATATTTTTTATTAGATATATGGGCGTGATAATGGGTGTAATAGTAATTTTTTACTACTTGTCCAAATCCAAAGTTAGATTTTCAATAAATTAAATTTGTTTCCAAACTTTGGTTCAACACTTGCTCAAAAATCTAAAATTGCCCCACATTGTACAAAAACTACAAAAAATGACATAAAAGATGAAAAAATGCCTTACAAATGTTGAAAAATGACGTTAAAAAACAAAAAAATGCATTTGTAGCTAAAAATGCAAAAAAATGCAAAATAAAATTAGAATATTCTGCATCAAGAGAGCGTGAATCAAATTTTTAGCTAGGATAGCATTGTATAGAATCAAAGGAAAAAAAATGCAAAAGTCATCAACATCCTAACTCTAGTAATCAGTGTATTTCGAAAATTGATATTTTACAGTTTTGCCTTTATTATTGTGCGATTATATTTTTCTTTGTAATAATATATTTACTGTCTTTATGGAATGTTTTTGTCAACTAAGTCAATAATTTAAGGAAATAAAGTTGATGTATATTTTTATTTACAAACGGGTATGGTCGGGTTAGAGTTGGAGTTTGAAACAAAAATTATATTTAAAAAAAAAACGGGTCTGGCCGGGAAATGATATTATAAGATCTAAAATCACCTGTTTAGGGGTTTCGCATCGACTTTTCGTCATGTGTCTGTACAGTATGTGCGTCAAAGTGTTATTATATGTATTAATTTTAGATTGAAGTTTTAAGAAAAAGGCCAAAAATTAAAACTCCTCATTCCTCTCGGTTACGTAATTTTTTTAGGATTTTGTGGGAGATATTTTTAAATTTGTATTTTTCAATCGTTTAAGTGCTTTTTTTTAGTTTCATAGAGCTACGAAATTCGAATCCTAAGTATCATACTTTAAATATAATTTCATACATATCAAACATGATTTTACACAAAACAATAATATTTTTTTTTTTTTTGCTTTCGGTCGCTAACCTGATTATGGAAAAATGTTCTCGTCGGGTGATCGCCAACAATCACGTTGGGCTCGGTGCATCACTCTGGTTTTTCACTCTGCCCACGCGCGGCGTGCGTATCGCCAAATGTCATAAACCGATCGCGTTTTTAACGGGAAATCATCGAAACCACTCGTGGCCGACCTTTAACTAACTAGAGTTAAATCGATATTTAAGTGTGTGCTTTGTAAATTTACCTTTTGGCATGGATTATGTCACGATTGCCCGCGTGTATACGTATTAATTATTCCGCAGAGGGAAACGAGACTGACGACGATCACGCGAACAATCACATTTCTTCCGTTACTTTCCACGCGCGCACAACATTTTGCGCCTGCCCCTCCCTCCGACCGCCGAACCGATTTACCGAATTTACATAAAAGTCAACTGTACAATCTAGAACACATATCTACATGCAATAAAGTCATTTAACGCGTTCGTTTTAAATCTTCGTGGAAATGTGATGGATTTATACGTGATTTTTAATACGATCGGATTCGTGGCAAGTGTACGTCGACTATATATTATGTTATAGCACTGAAATAATAATTTTGAGTTTGCCGAAATGACGAAAAAAAAAAAAAATAAATAAATAAATAAAACACGAAAACTGTCGCTTGAATGTTTCACATACAATACGCCGCGTGCGATTAGGTTTTTACTATATTCGTATACGTTCAAAACATCCACAACGCGTGCGGGCCAAACGGGTGTTACGGTCAAATTCGCGTAAAGTGGTTACGTATCGTTGTGATCGCAAACGAATTCAATGTGATAATAATAATGTTTTTTACCCGTGCGGTTGTGCGTAATCCAACAGATTCGCGGTCAACAAAGACCTCGGCGTCTCTTTACGAGTTTTCGAATCTATATTGATAACATTTTGGCTTGAAAGAGAACGTATTCTAAGGTTTCAACCAAATATAGTTACACTTTACGAACTTGAGCTTAATTTATTTTTTTTCATGAAAGTCATATTTAAAATCACTTTTAAATGTAAACGGAAGTAAAGAAATAAAAAAAGTACGACGATTTAATGAATTCCACAAAGTATGCAATAAATTATTCATGTTGAATTTCAAACTGATCATAACATTAATATAGTACCTACCCACCTGGGTCAGTGTACTTAGGTCGATGTATTCGATTTAATAAGTTTAATGATCACAGTTTATAGCGATTCGAATTAATTGATTGCCAATTTTATAATTTGTAGTTAATTAAAACCCATCAAAGGACCATTGATGGCCAATGTATCTAAAATTATAGTAAATATTTTGCGGTTATGCTTATACAAATATTTGAGCTTCGGATCTAAATTCGTGTGCGCAAAAACGATTATCAGAATGCCAGACTATAGGTAATACATAAGACTCGGGTTGATTTTACAACATTTTTCATTAGGTACTCGTGACGCGAATAACATTATCAAATTAAATAAATTATTTATTCGGTTCTCTATATTTTGTTTTTTTCACTTAACCATATCGTTACCAAATGCACTGCTACAGCCTGTTCCCGGTCGTGCTAATGTATAATATACAAAATATGTCTTTAGTAATTTCGAAAATAAAAAGCATTGCGCATAATAGCTGTGTATAGTGATACCGACATAATATGTTCTAAGCTTTCACTGTTTTAAAATGTTTTCAATTATTTTAAGTTCTCCGTGAGTCAGGATGGCCGAGCGGTCTAAGGCGCCAGACTCAAGGGTACCCTTGGCTCGCTAATACGAGCTAATTCGAGCGTTCTGGTCCTCATCTGAGGGCGTGGGTTCGAATCCCACTTCTGACAATACAATTTTGCTAATATTTTACACGGGTCGTCAATATTACAATGTCCTTTTGTTTTGTTCAAATTTGTTAACTTGTTCTAAAATATGTGTCGATTTTTTTTTTTTTTTTTTTTTTTATGAACTATGTTATCGTAATTTTAACAATAAAAAAATCAAATTTGTATTGGTTTCACTAGTGAATACTAGAATGTATTAAATACATGCAACGGGTCCCAGTAGAAATTGTTTTTTTCCCCCTAAAATTAATGTTGTGCATTTTCTATCATGATCCTATTAATTTACTACGCAGGTAAAAACTAAATGATTCAATAGCGGAATTCGATTAAGGTATAAAACGGAAATCGTTTTAATTACAACTTTTACAATTATTATATATTTACAATTATATCACGAAAACGATAGATAATGTTTAAAAACGAACCATGTACTTGGACGTTATAAGTTAACGTATAGGCGAATATTCGAAAAAATATCGATGTATTTGTGACTTTTTTTTCGACTCAAGTCGCATGCAGATGAGATGAGTAGATTGAACTGGAGTCGAACGAAACCATCATTTGGATATTGAGACCTTTTAGGCGAGCAAACGTCGTGAGAGATATTGTTTTTGGGATGCACTTCGCCGTCAGAGAGAAAAACCGCGAAGAGGAAAAGTCGTCTAACGTTTCGCTTGTATACACTAATACTATGATATTGGTCAAGATCAACGCGTCTATTTTAGTGTCTCGTCTAGATGGTCAATGTAAACAATCGTTACATTTACGTTGAATACTCGAAGACGACGACGATGTCGAATAATCGGAGCTTATGATATGTTTTGTTTTGGTGCATAAATAAGTACATATTTGAGATGAATTATACATATCAACTTTACGTTTTTCGTACGTCAATACGTCTGTATCAAATTCAGACTGAAAATTCTCGATGAACAACATCGAATGATAATTTAATCAAGGAATTACACACATTATATGTAAGTAATAATATAATTTGTACGTTTTAGGTGAACGTTAAAAATGTTTTTCGGAAAAAAAAACGAAAAAAAAAAAATTACACATTTTCAGCTTTGACTGTGTATACAAACTGTATTTAAGAAATCATATTATGAAACTGCATTTGCAAATTCTAGGTATACAATTAATGCTCGGCTTTGGAGGAAATGTATGGTTAGGAATTTATATTATAAATAAACTAAAATGGATTGTATGAGAAATAACAAGATATCGGTCAAGAACCGTAAGTAGGTGTACAATAAAATTATTATCAATAAAGTTTTAACATTTTAATTCTACACTGTACGGTGTTGTTCAGGATGTTCTTACCATTTTTCAACACGAGAATCTCGGATTTATTTGTATTTAATAACTGTTTACATAACTATAATTCATTGTCATAACTATGAAAACGTCTAATTTTCTCAGACAAGAATATTAAATCAATTTAAAAAAGTTTTTTTCACTATTCAAAAGTCTTGTTTTAAAGACCTGACCTGCAGGTTTTTACGGATTATTTTGCACGAGTAATAATAATATAATCATGTCTGTTTTAAAAATAAATGTAATCTATATTTTATACAACTTTTCTCATTTCCTAATTTTATTCAAAAATAATATTCAAAAACATTAGAGTAACTATGTAATATTTTCTCATTCTTTAATATTTTTTTAATAAAATACAAATTTATACTTGTTCTAGTTTCGTTTTGTGGATGTTTATGTCTTCTAATTTAAGTATAATAAATAAATAATTCAAATACCGTTTTTTATAAAATAATAATATTGCTAAATAAAAAAAAAAATCTTTCGAGTTATAATAAGAAATATTGCCAGACCGTTAAAACCATATTTCAATACGTCTTGTTTATTATGAATTTATGAAACAGTGAAGGTACTGTGAATAATCATTGCACACTGACGCAAATGTCCGTGTTTATAAATATCTATACTAAATGCATTTTTTATATTTCATAACTATAAGTGTCGAATACGCCCGTGTCAAAACAAACAATTTCAATCCTACAACTGGTAAATTTAAATTGAATCGATTCTTTGAAATCGTTTTCGTTGCAAGTTAATAATTTTGCTATAATTGATTCGGTATGATCTATTAAGTGTGGTCAAATAATGGTATAACTCAAATCGCATTTAATTCAATTTATATATTTATGATTCATATTAATCTTTAAAAAAAATTAAAATGTATCTACATATTTCGGCCTAACAATTAACATACAATTTTAATGAAATTTAATGTTTAAATGTAGATATTAATTTTATTTAGTGAAGTGTATATTTTTACATGTGTAAAATATATACATCTATTTTTTTTATTAATTTAAATATAGGTATTACAATCTGTTTACGTAAAAAAAAAACACACTAAATTACAATGATGAGCCGATTTAATTTATATTATAGCATATTGTGTCTAAAAATTAATTACAATAATAAATCAAATAAATTTTAAGTTGTAACTGATCGCATTTTATGTTTTAAAAGTAAAACAGATTAATACTAGTTATGTGTATGGAAAATGTTTTACAATAAATGATTCTAACTAAACAATTACAAACAGTAGTTTTACAAAAGTTGATAAGTGAATTTTCCGGTTTAATTTCAGGCCATTTTCCAGTTACATCAAATATGTTATGTTTAAATATATTTAAAAGTTAAAATAAACAAATAAATACTGAAATTTAAAACGAAATTAAAAAACTGTTTTTACTCTAACCAACATTTTTTACGCATTTTGATTTCTTGAGTTTTTTACCGTCGTTGTTTTTTAGTAGAAGTTATAATTTAATAGTTCATTAAAGTTTAATAGTAATCTATAGCTTTTTTTTTTAAATCTATTTTATGTTATTTTTTGTTTTAGTAAGTAGAGGCGGTTACCAACTCAATTCTACAACAATCTTAGCTGTTTGTGGGTTATTAATTCTAATTATTTATGTATGGTATGCATTGTTATTTTAGATATATTTTGTTTAAAAAGTTTCCACTAAACTTTCAAAAACAATAAAAATTCATTTAATGAAAAAAAAAAAAAACACAAGCATGAAATAATGATTATGTACCATGGTAACATTCTATAATATACATCGTATATATGAAGTTTTCACATTTTTTTGTCACAGCAAAAATGAAAAAAACAAAACAAAAATCGTAATATTCTTAATGCGATTTCGTTACCCTAGGGTGAAATTCATTATCCGCATGATGAGATTTTTGAAATCTCTTTGAAATCGGTATTATAAATTAAAAATCCCTAAATCAGCTGTTGTGAAGTACTCGGAATACTGCTTTCTAAATTTAAATGCACTTAGTTTGTAGGTGTTAGTACACAAGTGCATAAATCATAAAGAAATATTGGAAAATGTATTACAATTTTTCGAAAAGCATTTTTAAAAAGGTAGGTCAGTATTTCGGTATGTTATTTCCGACGGTCATGATCGGTGTTATGGAATTATATTGATTTCAATGTTTAATAAAGATAAAATTATGTTTTTTTTTTTATCTACAACCAAATATAATAATCTACTTTTGCAGCGTTTCAAATTAGGTGTTATGAATTTACATAACCTAAATTTTGCCAATCGCATCATGTCAGGATGGCCGAGTGGTCTAAGGCTCCAGACTTAAGGGGATCTCTTGGCCTATGATGTAGGGTCGATTAAACGTTCTGGTCCTCATCTGAGGGCGTGGGTTTGAATCCCACTTCTGACAAATTTTATTTTGCACTTTTATAATCATAATTTTCATGCATTTACGTGACTCGTAAATGTTGAAAAAAAAGTCGTATAAAACGCCTTTCCGTTCGATTGGACTTTGTTAAAATTAATATTTTATATCGCAGGTATAATAGTGGTGAGTAAATTGTATATCAATAATAAACTATCACTGTTGTTTTCGTAAAATTTAAATACGTTTTTTTCCCTACTCAATTCAATTCAAAAATAAGTCTCTCGAATTTGTTAACGATGTATACAGACGAGGCTTTTATTTACGAAACGAAATAAAGATGAAATTGTGTGAAATCGTGATTTACATGATGATATCTAATAATAAATATAATGTATAACACAATATAATGAATTACGTATCGAACAAAATGAATTAATGATATGTCAATAAATCGATGCGAGTCGTCCAGTGCGTTGGGTTAGACCGACTATCGATGCACTCGGCAGTCGGCACAGCAACCAGCCTCTTCCTCGTCACAAGTTTTTTTATCATAATTATTATCGAAATAGAGGCATAGCTATGAAAAATGCATCTATGTATTAATATGTAGATACTACGTGAGTAAAGATACTGTTATGAACGCCATTTTATGTATAGTCCTAATAGTATTATTAGTAGCATAAGTACAATAAGCAGATGCATTAGTCCTTTTAATGTGGGGATTAATGCAATGTAAGCATCTTCGCTGAACTGGACGTCTCACGCGAAAGTCGTATACTAACCAACATAGTGACCAAACGTATTTTTATATAATAATCGACTTACAATAAATATTCAGTTTTTTAATAAAGAGATAGTGCCTTTCCTTAACACGTTGACTGCCGTGCACTTTTTGCATGCATTTCTCCGGGGGCCATGTGTAAATTTTCGTGTACACACAAACATTTGCCAAATTTGTTTTCATGTAAATTATTATGTACACCGACCTTCTTACCTAAACTAACTCCATGTACAAACAGAAAAATGTTACACGTGGCAGCCAACGTGTTAATTGTTAAAACCTAACTTCATTGCTGTTACTCGAAGTGCGAATTCATAAAAACGTTACACGTCGTCGGTGGAATCAACCATCTAATATATTTAAAACGCACTTATAGTTGTGTTTTCGGTGATGCCTAATCAAAATGTTAAAAAAAATCGTGTGTTTGTGTTTTTTTTTTTTGTGTCCGACGTTGTCGCGATGTGGATACGCGGACGACAGACAATCAGTCAAGGATAGCATAGAAAGGTCTGTAAAAATTGTAACGGCGAATTCTAACGATAGACGCTTCAAAGATTCGATGTTTATCAACAATAATCGATGACAACAATAATTGAGCCCAACGGATTCAACCGGACAGCTTACAACAACTACTGGTGGCTGCGGTGGGATTCGAACCCACGCCTCTGAGGAGACTGGTGCCTCAGTTACTTTTTACAAACATTACAACCAAAATAATACGCTGGAGTAACTATGGCGAATTATTATTATTATATTTTTTATCGTCACAACACCGGTATTCCATAGCCTAACGAATGGATATTACTTTTGTACATCATTATACTACACAATAATAATTATTATTACTTTATACACTTCATTACATCAGTGAGTGGATCGACTCGATTGATATGTTATCGATTTCAAGAAGTTGAAATCGTGAAACAATCGGTAATTCAAATAGATAGTTTAAATGTTTTGTTTTTATTCATGCCGTATTTTTTGGTTTCACCATAACATGTATTCCCTTTAATAAATCATCCTTTCGTGCACGTTTTCTACACGAAATAGTTTCGATGTTTCTCATTTTTGCCAGGCGTCCCGCGACGGCTCAGCTTTTTTTTAGAGCGGGTTTTATACCTCCACTCGCTCAAACCAGTCATGGCCAAGCATATATTTATTTTGCCATGGTTTTTCAGTAGATACGCCGTATATATTGTTATATTATCACTAGACTCAAAACCGCATTATTACTGCAATTAATTACAATTATTTTTGACAATGAGAACATCATAACACGTGTTATTCAGTGCAAATCATGATGTGAAACATATTTGTCGACGAAACATAAAATTTACGCCCGACAAAAAATTCAAATAATTTTACGTCCCGGAGACATGTCCCCACCTTGCCCGCCCACGACACTCATAATACGTTCCGTACGTCTGCGGCGCACGTGTGCACTGCAACACAAACGCCCGTGTAAGTTATCGCGCAATGAACGCCGGCCCGATTATGCGCCGTAATTTAGAAACTTAAATGATCCCGTGTTGCCTGAGCGTTTTACCTATTGGAAGTTTCCACTTAAATTGTGTTTTAAACCGTTTAAAAGGATTATCCGCCAGAGTTGTATACGACGCAGTATATGTTACACGCACGGAAACGCGGGTTAATGGGTCGGACGAGAATATAGCGGATACGCAGGAATGTTAATGTTCGGTTGAGCATTTCATGTGACGGGTACCCGCGTTGTATTATTCAACTATCAGAGCTGTACGAAAAACCATCGGCCCTTCGCCGCGCGCCCGGAAAACCGGGACTATGATTTGACAAAAGCGAACGCGTTTTTCCACGATTTTCCGCAGCGACGGCTATTTAGAAATGTTCAAAAATACATCGATTTCTCGCAGTACACCGAACGGTTTTTCACTTTGTTATTATTGTGTATTCTGTGTATCGGTCGTACCACTTCTTCGGTTCAGGTGCAACGACATGCGCCCACAAGTGACTGCTGACGTACGCCGAGAGAAATAAAAGAAGAAGAAAAAAACAACAGTATTTCATTGTGAAACCGACGACGGGAAGGGGAAAAATAACCATTTACAAAAATACGTATATACTATACGGTATCAACGGAACAGCACAAAGGATGACGTTGGCGTGCGCGCGACACGCGCGTAAATGTTTATGAGTTATCGTGGCGTCGTGCAAATCACAGGTCGTTTGTGTTTTCGTTCGTATATCCGTTTTCCGTTTTAACCGTTTTCCAATCGAGTGACGTATTTTAATGCAAATCGCTGTCACACGAGCAGCGCACGCGCCCGAACCGACGGCATTAGGTGTGGTTTTCAAAAAGCTTTTACGGGGTCCGAGAACGCGATAAAAATAACGCTTTATCCGTTCAAATCGGGTCGACGGCTATTAAACCGCGTGCGCGTATCACTCCTTTGACGGCGTGACAATATGATATACGGCACATATTTATTTATTTTCCCTCTACTCCGGAGAATTAAGTGCGAGGTGACAAAATACTTTCGATAATTTAGGCGCCGGTTCCGTTACGTCTTAACGCGTGAAACGCGGCATGTATAATAAAACCACATTGCGGCACCTCGTTTTTTATCGTTCCGAAAGATTAGAACTTAGAACACAGATTTATACGTGAGATCGCATATGTTTTTCGTTGATTGTTGGACGTTTGCCAGCAACGTCGACGGCCGACGGTTGTAATCCATTAACGGAATTTGATTTCGCTCATTTTTCGCGTACTGGCTGATAGTCTGCCGGCGCGATAGCTTGCACATTTGAGCGGAAAGATTACATAACATCGATTTCGTTGTGGGTAAAGTGTCGTTATACGAGTAATACAATAATTCGTGTCTGAAGTACTTAATACGTATCAACTTATTTTATTAATCTATCAATTTTTTTTATAGGAGAAGGGGAATTTTATAATTCTTACACTTACTGTTCTACACAATAATATATTATATATGTACGACAATCAATGCACTGGAAGACTCCATCTTCACCACGGATCAAAAAAGCTCGAATGCGCAAATCCAAACTAAAATCGATGCTTATCGGTTTTTTTTTTTTTTTTTTTTTTTTTGATATTAAAGGAATAATAATGATCGAATGGGTGCCTCAAGGTCAAACGATAAATCAAAAATATTATATTGGAGTCCTAATTAAACTCAGAGAAAGAGTGAGAACGAAAATACCAGACTTGTGGAAAAACAATGCGCGGATTCTGCGTCAAGACAATGCGCCAGCGCACAATGCATTCTCCGTAAAGCAATTCATGGCTGATAAACGCACCTCAATACTCGAACATCCCCCGTATTCGCCAGATCTAGCCCCTTGCGACTTTTATCTGTTTTCAAAACTGAATACTACTTTAAAAGGAACTCGGTTTCATACCTTAGAAGAGCTAAAAACAAAAACGGCGGACCAACTCAAAAGCCTGACATCTGATTTTTGGCATTTGCTTTGAACAGTGGAAAACATGTATGCAGCGATGTGTAGATGTTAGAGGAGGATAATATGTAGAAGGGGATCGTAGTTGAATTGTTATTTTTTTTAAATAAACTATATTTTTATCACAAATCCCGTTTTTTAATAGCCACATCTCGTATATAATATTATACATATATATATATATATATATATATATATATATATATATATATATATATATATATATATATATATATATATATATATATATAATATACTTATAAGTTAAAGTGAATTAAAATGAAGTCAAGTCGTATATTAATACGGTATAACAAAATAACAAAGACATTTGCGGTGGTAGGTGGTATAACTCGTTAGTTATTATGTTGGCTGAACCTAATAAATCATAATTAGTATAAAAGAGACGATGTAGAAATTATAACTGCACGCGTGAAAAGTCATACTTACTTTGATTAGCCGATTCTGTATATAATATGTTATTCGTTTCTGTACAGTTTAACCATACGTAAACAATCGAAATTAAAATCTATGTAAACATATTATATTCTGTAAAGGCGGATGAACAGAACAAAATAATTATTTATTGTAACAACCGTTGTGAATGCGTACTCAACGTGAATCCTAGACATCGTCGTCAACGACACGTCCAGAAAACGGTTACAGGTGTAGATCGAAATCACGTTCGTTCCCTCGTATCGTTTTTGAAATCCCAACTTAATAATGTGCCAACATTTTCGTTATTTAGTAAAAAAGGAAAGTTCCCGGCCAATCGCATAGATTTACAGGGATGCTTGAGCCTGGCGTTTTCACTTCTGTCGTGTTCATCGAATGCATTTTGTTTTTGATAATTTCTTGTTGCGACAAAGTTGTATGAGGTATATTGCACTTTTATGTTGAGAGTTATGACTTTTGAATCTATTTGCTGAAATTCTCATTTACGGCAAATTTTACCAGTTTTCCTCACACTTGGAAAAAATGCGACGGTAGAGAAGAATGAACTCTTCAAAAGGTGACGACCCGTTTCGCCCAAAATCGACCTTTCCCGTTTCGCCCACAAACCCGTTTCGGCCAACGAATTTTTAGTCGTTTAAAAATTAAGTTGGCAATGATTTTATTAAATATTATGATATTTGAGTTTCATTTAGCGTTACCCAGAGAACACCACGAGGAGGCGAAACTCAGGTCCGTCATCCTGGCGGCAGCCCAGCGGCGCCATCGAAAAAGTGGTATTACCAAGGTAAGGAATGGGTTACAAAATAAATTGTTATGGTTACAAATCATTACGAATGAATTAACATAATTTGAGAAAATTTGTTCAATAGAATTGTTTCATGGCGCCGCCAGGATGACGGACCTGCGAAACTCGTTGTTCTCCAAAAATATATTTTGCATACAGACCTTATCTGTAATTGTTCACAAATGTATTATATTAATTTACTTCATAATTTATATTGTTATAAGATTACATTAAGAGTTATTGATATCATTTTTTTAAATTTTTGCACATTGTTTTGATAAATTCAAATCGAGTCATTTGTTTATTTCTATATTTAATAATTAATTTTTCATTACGTTTTTGTCTTTCCATCACTGTTTTGTCCTTTATATTATTTGGTATTTCTATGCTGTTATAAATTGTATTTAAACTGATTAAAAATCACCACATCTTTATCTCGCTTACTTTTAACAAACATAGCCATCATTACTGAGTTATAAAAAAATATAAAATAGGTTAGGTTATATTAGAGGAATACTCTAAGTACTATAGTAGTAAACACACTGAACTCGTAGTACTCGTACACTTTCAGTGTATAATTGATAATAATACAATAATTGTAGAATAGGTAGGTAAACCAGTTTTTTGTAAAATTAGGACATTTTACGATAGTAAGAGTCAAGATAAATACTTGTTATCGATAAAGCATTGAAAACTCTTATATATTAATGTATATACTAAAAATAAATACTCGGATATAATAATATTTAATAAAATCATTGCCAACTTAATTTTTAAACGACTAAAAATTCGTTGGGCGAAACGGGTTTGTGGGCGAAACGGGAAAGGTCGATTTTGGGCGAAACGTGTCCCGCCCCTTCAAAAACACCATCTTGGTACCATTTCTAACCTATATAGAGAGGCTTGCGCACTAAAAAGAGAAAGAAGAACGACATCGTCATAAAACCAATCAATCATTTACTTCATTCCGGGAAACTAAAAATGAATATTTGATTTGATTTATCGTAGCGATAAATTCGTATCACACAGTCATGGTTTTTCTATAATTTATTATTAACGGCCTAGTACCTAATCAAGTCTTTTGTTGGGGCAGATGTGAACTCCTTTAAAATTTGGTGAATTCCACTAATAAAAAACAATCTTATCTTTTGATGATTATCAAATAGTAAATTCCCCTAAAAATATTTTACTGCCGTATTACACGTACGTATACTCCCCTACTTTTTTAATTGTTTGCCACAGGTGTCTGAATTAAAATGTAAAAATCATTTTCACATTTTCAATATAACATAATGTGAAACTAATTTAATATAGTCGTATTTGGAAATTATTTTTTGCTTGTAATTACGGCGTATAAGTTGGTCCAGTAACTGTAGGCATCTTCTTGTTTTATTATTTTGGGTTTTTAATGGATTATGAATACTCTATAATTCAATGTAAATCTCTTTCTGAATTATTTTGATTGTTTTAGTGAATATAAAAATGTTTGAATTTTGCATTAAAATGTGCGTGAAATGATTCACATGCATTTGTTGTTTTCGTTAAAGAAGATGAAGCTTCTGCCCAATCTCGAGAAGGAAATATAGTCTTCTTCACAGTAAGTTTTTTAAAGATAATTATGAAATTGGTCCAAGCGACTATCGCTTGGGTTGGAATTAAATAAATCAATATTTACACAGTCCTCAACGTCTTCCGGATTTAAGTAAATAAGATAATTTTCAAATTTAATAAAGATCAACTACAAAATCTAACAAGTGAAAATACATTCGAAAAATAGGTTAATTGGCTGTAATAAAGTGATCAAAACAGTTGGGATTATACACGAATAGTTTGTAAAATATTTTGTAGGAGAGTTTACATACGCGTAATACGGCGCCAAAATATTTTTAGGGAAGTTTACTACCAGGGAAATTTACTACATTTCTTTCAAGGGAATTCATCTCCTTTTGTGTTGCTCGTGTATCAGAATTTCGTGAGGATCCCGAAAAACGAACAAGTGGTGTCGGGCCGGTGCTGTTGCATGGTTGAAAACCCGGTTAGGTTAGGTTAACCACGGTTGAAAACGCCGCAGACGGTTTTTCGTTTGCGCCACCGTTTAATTTCAACACGGATTCAATTTGCGCTCGCAATTATTGTCGATGCCGCAGAGAGTAACGCGGGTGTCACGCGGAGACTGTTCGGTGTCACCCGCAGTGAGCCTGACAAATCGGCGAAACCACTTGTTTCCGTCGAGCGGTGGCACGTGCTATTCGCCGCGATGGGCCGCGGCTGGCGCCGAGCATGCGGCCGCACAGTTTTTCGATTTTCAAACGCGGCGGCGTTCACCGGACGTTTGCGAACGTACGCCGGTATACCGCCGTAAATATAAAATGTTATCAATGTTACTCTCGTCACAGAATAAATTAATGATGCCAAAATATATCTATTACCTAATAATTATAATCAAATTATTCCAAATTATTAACATTATTCATACAAATTTTAGGTTCATGGAACAAAACAAAATAGTTAAATTAAAAAAAATAATAGGTAAGTGATAATCACAGATGTTCTATGGTGATAACATGGAAAAAAAATCAGCCAATCAAAAGCGGAGAACTACAACATAGACTGGGAGTGAAGGAGATGCGTATACTGAACAAAATTATTACAACCGTGATGATACCTATCCATTTTGTCATGGTTTTAGGTATATCAGGTGATCTATCGTATTATACTAGTACCATAATAGTATTTGGTGATCTACAATTATATAATTAATAATATTATTATATTATGTTATATTATTCTTGGTGAGATATAAATTTGTTTTATGAAATGATGAAATTTAATACTAAGTTTTAATTTGCATATTTTTGTATAATATTTTGTCATATTTTAAGAAAATTAATTTTTAGCATATTGGGCATATTTTGTATTATTTTTATTTTTAGCACCCTAAAATTGTCGGGAAAAATCATAATTGGATGGTCGTAGTTTGTTGTATCTAACACGTACGTCTGTTTACGATAGTCTTTTTATCGCTTAATAATCAACCTTTTTATCGACAATATCGACAATTGAATAGTTGTGGTAAAAGAAAAGAAGAAGTACGTGCCCGTTAGTTTCAAATTGTTCGTTGGTTGGAGTTAACCTAAAATGCGTGTGTCTGGATTTTATAAAATAATTGTTGATGAAAAATGAACTGTACATTTTTTACAACTTCACAATTTATTTCCAAATGACAGTGAAACGCCAAATTATAAAAAATATGATTCTGAAACCAAAATTGTAATCAGAAAAAAACGGCTGGCTTCTGGTGAACAACGTGAGTACCAAAGTTTAAGATGCGTTCAAAAATGATGTCAAACATTCCAGTCTCTGCGTCAAGACAGTAAATTTTTTACCTACACAGATTTGAATAATAAATGTATATCTAAATGGTTGCCGGGACCAATTTTAGAGTTGGTATATTACTGGTCAGAAGACATGAGCATAGTGCCCGGTTGTCGGCTTACTAGACGTTCTAATAAAACCGTAGTAGTTTGGTACAATTTATGCCATAATGTGTTTTGTAGTATTTACGAAAATCGGAAACCTATGGATGGACCTAACGAATGTGTTCAAATTGACGAGTCATTACTATATACTCGTATATATATATTTATAAGTTATAACCTAATACAGAAGATTGATTATTATTTAATATTTATTAATAACAATAACTCATTATAACTACTAAATAGGAATAATTCAATAATGAATTTATGGTATTTTTAGAATGACATAATATATTTTTAGCCCAGGATTTACGTACAAATTGTGCCTGAGACAATGAGAATAAAAAAGAAACGATTTCAAACAAATATAGGTAATTTTCACAAAAAAAATTATATTTTAAATTTATCTAGATAAGTGAAATTGTTATCTAAAATAAATACTTAGGTAACTTAAATTTGTTTATCTAGATACGATAAAAGATAAAAAAATAATTATCTAATAATTTATCTAGATAATTCCTAACACTGATTCCGGATATCGCGCCGAGACTCGACGTCAATGCCGACGACGACGGCGTCACATTTCGACAGTTTTCGCGGACAACCGTTCTCGCGAGTATACGACTTGCGAATCGTGTGAGCACAACGACCGAGTGATCGACACACATAGTGCGGTCACACGGCTAGGATTATGCGACGTATGGAGGGGGAACCGGCATTTTTTGTCAGTTCAACAGCTAAAAAATTAAAATCAAAATGAAAAAAAAATGCTTATCGAAATATCGACTTATCGACTAAAATACTTAATATGTCGATTGTAATATTATAGTATATCAAAAAAGCGACTCGTAAGATCGGTTTGAGTTCGTGCAACGAGTGCTTGTTTGATCGGTATAACGACTTGAAATCGATGTGAAAATTTAGCGGTAATTTAATCAAATACTCATAGGTAGTTCATGTAGAAATTTCATAACGATATGTTTTCGTTAAAACAGTCTGGAAACTGCACTAGTATCAACACTGAAAAGTTTACGTTTTTTTTTTCATGTCTTAAATGTGATGAAAAAGACGTCTTCGGTATTCTGTATTTTTGGTTGTATTTGTAGATTTTTTGTGAAGCGAATGATCTTATAGTTTTACGATGGTGATTATTTTATATATTTTTTCCTGTAAACACTTTTCCTGGCAGTGATAATACTCCAAAATTAATAAAGTTAATTAAATGCCTAGTTAATAAAGTTAACTCAAAATCAACATGATGAAAGTGGTAATTAATAAAGAGGGCTCGGATTTTATAGCATTTACTTATTATTATAGAACATGGGAAAATGACAGAGTAAGCTACTAAATCATTATAGTTTATACAATAAAAAATTTAAATTATTTAAAATATATACATTTATACACAAAATAATATACTTTCAAGTTACGTTATAATAGTAAAATATTATTTACTTATTTATTTTTGCTTAGTTTTCTAAATGTTAAAGTTATATTCAGTATAGCACATAATATAATGCTATAAAATCCGGGCCCAGTTAATAAATAACATAATAATACATTAATACATTGACATAATAAGGTCTAGAACTGTGTCAGAAAAGTTTAATACAAAATTCAGCCAATATAATCGTTACAATACAATTGAGTTTTAGATTCTGAGTGAAGCGAAGGATCTTATGGTTTTACAATGATGTTTATTATTTTTTTCTCGATATCAAAATCCAAAATATCTAGAACTTTGCCGAGGATTGGTAGCAGTGTTATTGTATTATAACGCTCATCGCATGGTAGTTTCTTCTTTAAGACTTCTTATTGAAGGAAGTACTGGTCGTACTTGGATTCCGCGTGTAGATCCAGCATGTGCCCAACATCTTGGCCAGTTTGTTGATCAAATAATGAATGATGGATTATTTATGAACATCTTAAGTAATTATTTAATTTCATATTTTGATTATAAGTTAATTGTTTTTAATTGAAATGGTATAATGAGAATATATATGTTTTATACAGATTTATTAGAGATTAAAGATTTAACCAAAGAAATTGAATTACTCCAAAAAAATAAAGCAATTGGAGGTCCTAAACATCAGCAACTTGTTGTTAGCTTATTTACTGAAATTCGTTCAATTTTAGCAGAATGCATATTTTATTATTCTATTCAATTTGGATTATCAAAACAACAACTAACTAGGTAAGCCTCTGAAATTGTATTTTAAATTGTGCACAAATTATTTATTTTAGATTCTGAGTGAAGCGAAGGATATTATGGTTTTACAATGATGTTTATTTATTTATTTTTTTTTATTTTTTTTTTTCTGTAAACACTTTTTCGCATAGAAATCCTTGTCCAAAAGTATCATCCAGCAACTTTTTAGATTCAAAATTGAACTGAGATGGTACTTTAAACAGGTCATTTTTCCAAAATCTCCATAGTTTTTCCAGTAATCAAGAATAACGATCGAAAAACTGAGTAAAAACGGTAAAATCGGTAAAAATCCGCCGTAAACGAGATTTTCACTCTTCAGATTTTAGTTATTTAGTCATAAATCAAAAAGTATTGAAGCTAGAAACTTGAAAATTTTATCCAATATCAAATACATACTTTTTTATATTGGACAACATTTTCAGAACAATTATAGCACTTTTGACTTAAATATAGAACTTTTAATTTTCCAAATTGTTTGAAAGTTTTTATGTAATATAATTTTAAATATTTGACAAAAAGTTCTGAAAATTCAATATGACCTTACTCATATACCTACCTAATTATCCTAACAAAAGTTAAAAAATCGTTAGTCAGGATTTTTTATTATATACACTTTAATAAATTATTATACGATTTTTTTCGATATTGTCTGGTTTCTTTTAAGTTTATTTCTAATGAGTTATAATTGTTATACCAATTGAAGTTTAAATGAGTTATATCTAATTGAATATTTTATGAGGGTTTAATTACAAAAAAACTCACCAAAAATTATACAAATAACCGTAAAATACGTAAACAGTATTTAAATAATAATATATTATATTACACTGAAACTTTGCTCAGAATCGTTTTATACTAAAGAAATGAGTCATCATTTCTTTAAAACTTAATACATTCATCATCAATATCTTGTCCGAGGACCAAAGGGACGAAGGACGAACTTGTACCACCATCATCTCACTTACCAGTTTTTTTTTATTTTATATACACCTAATTGGTTATACATTGCAGAATATTAATTCGGAAATCATCTAACTACTTAATATTAAATTACCAACTTTCATCTGTTGAAAAATAAACCATATTTTAACATGTTTTACATACCAATCACATTTAAAAAGTACATAGAATATTAGACATATTTTGGTAGGTAATATTTTTTAACAATTTTAATTTAAATTTCAGTATGAAAAATCAAAATAGGTACTTGTTTGTATAAATTATTCTATCTCTTTTTATTTTTGATTTTTGATACATAGGTGCCTATTAAAATCTGTTGACCATACACCAAACACATACGACATATATTTCTGAAATATTATTAATAGTTCACAAATTATTGTACTTGTACCTCTAAATAAGTTATTAATTGTTTTATTTACATTAATTCATGTAATTGAATGAAACTTCCATAATAACTTGTTATGTTGTTGTGCTTTTGATACATTTTTGATACTTGATTGACAGTTATGTAGTAGGTCCCTTTGATAGTAGTCTACAGCAGGTTTTAGGCAATTTGTCAATTCTTATGTTTTGCATTTTTCCAATAAATGATGAAAAAGACATGCCAATTTTATTATTGGTCTGACGTTAAACAGTAAAACGGTAAAATGATAAACATTTAACATTATATACCAATTTGGAAGAACAATTTTCTTTAAAATGAACATTACACTATCTATTAAAATGTCACTTGGCTCTCCGATTTCACACAAGAAAAAAACGTGGAGTAAGTAATACATACAAATTGTGGTCTATTATTTAATTTTTAAGTGATATTATAAATACTAATGAACTTAAAAAGTAAAAATCACACAACAATTGTATTTTATTTCGACCATGTATTTCTTAATTTATTAATTATTACTTCATTCGTTAAGGGAAATTTGTAAGGTTAGATAATTACGTCGGTATAATCATAATGTTAATTACGAAATTTGTGCCAAATATATCAATTAATAATTAATGATAATATGATAGTAGCTACAAATGATAACAAAAATCTAATCATGGGTAGTAAAATAATTATTATCTTTTATTGTCTATGGTAATAATATAAGAATTGTTAGGTATCGGAACGAGCTGATGAGGTGATTTAAAATTTTAACGTGGGTAAATAGTACTATTTTCTTATAAACTAAAAAAATTATTAAAAATCATAAAATTGATGAAAATTGAATGTTGAACAGTCAAAAGTTCCAAAAAAACAATCCCTACAAAATGGCTATCTTCGAATTTTACAAAAATTATAAAATAAAAAGTTAATTTTTTAATTTTTTTAATACAACATTTATATTTACCAAACTAATATCAAATAAATATTTTTAGCTCTGTGAGTCTTATAAAAAAAAAAAAAGTTGATTATCTCTATTAACACGGTAGATATCGCTCTGTGTAAATCTCGGTGGGACACCCTGTATATTAATGGTATGTTGATTACATGATTTACGAAAGTTTCAATTTCTCAAATTCTGGGCCAAAAATCTACCTTTCTCTTATAACATTTTTAATGTTTGAAACTCAATACGATCATTCTCATACACTTCAGTAACATTCTGAAAAAATTGAAAAAATCGTGACTCAGGAATGTCTTTTTATAAGTGTTAAAATAAATTATTTTACGATTTTTACGAAATCGATTGTTTTTGTGGCAAATGAATTCGTTTGATTCGGCACAACGCTGCTCGGTCGAGTCACGATGAGTCTAAGTCGGAGGGCAACGAAAAACCGTTGGATCAATCATATTTTTGTCGAAAATTAATTTTGAAAATTTTCTATACAGTTTTTTGACTATTTTGGCGTTTCAACATGAACACGCTGTTTTTTTTACTTGACATCTCTCCCGTCGTATCCACTCGTTCACCCGCTGCACCGAGTACATGCGCGTATAATTATAACGTACATGTACGCACGCGTATTTCTATCAAGTGCATACCATCCGTGTGCCTGGTTAATCCATCCATTAAACAACGTGGTCCGACGTTTGGTGCTTTCGGAGCACGGGAAAGGGGTAGTGTGAAGGTGTGTTTTCATTACGTCTTGATTGCATGAATATTCCAAAATACGTCTGCCTTCTCTATCTATCTATCTCTCGTAAACGTACGACAAACCCCTAGTTTGTATACGTACCCGACCGCATTGACGGTTGACGCGTATACGCGTCATGTTGGTTAACCACTCGGAGAATACACACGCGTGATGCTAATGATATTAATCCATAGACGAATGTTCGTTTGTGTGTGTATGTGCGTGTGTGCGTGTGTGCGCGTGTGCGTGTGTGTATGTGTGTATGTGTGTGTGTGTGTGTGTGTGTGTGTGTGTGTGTGTGTGTGTGTGTGTGTGTGTGTGTGTGTGTGTGTGTGTGTGTGTGTGTGTGTGTGTGTGTGTATGTGTGTGTGGCGTTAATAGGTATATTTTATTTTTGGCAGCCAGTTTTACATAGTTGTAGTCTGCGTACCTGTTGAGCGCGGCGTATCAATACACATTGTACACATACTCATACACTAATATAATATAACAAAATATATTTATAAATTTTAGATTTGTACGCAATCGTAATTTAATTCTTTGTATTAAAAGCGACTCAAGAAAAAAAAATAGATTCAACATACACTTATTTATTTATATTATTTTTTATGCACTTTTAGATTTAATTGAATTTATAAAACCTGTGTTAAATGGTTTTTTTTATTCATTATATAGATTTAGAAGTTTCAATTAAATTACTTAACTGCTAAATTATTCCAAGAAAAACCGTGGTGACCGTAATTTATTTTTATTTTGTGTGACTTGAAGACTTCTGATAATAAATGTTTCTATTTTTTTAACGGTCATTATTATTATTTTATATGTGTATGTAATGTATACATTATGCATATATTTCTTATTTTTTTGCAGATTTAGTCGCCTGGTGATTAGTTAACCTAACAGTAGTACTCGTCTTTCGAAAATTTTGTATTATTCAAAAATTATTATAATTAGATAATAGTCGGATTTTAAAAATAAGTATAATGTACGCGTTGCTTGTCACAAAATTAATGGTCTATAAAAGCTAAAGAATACATTTTTTTTATGCTCTCTAAGGATTAATGTTTCTTTTGTTTTAATTGACCTCTCAGACTTTGGCCAGTTTCGCGTACTCGAGGAATATGCATGCGAACGAAATATATTAAAGAAAAAAAAACGCATTCTTTAAATTCAAAGAATCTAAAACATATTTAAGTGTACAAAAGGAAAAAATATATACATTTAATATTCATTTTGTAAAACCACAGTGAAAACCCTATATCGAGGGTATTTAGCTTTTGTTTGTTTGTTTTATTATTATTATTTTTTTTAAATATCGATTGTAGTCCTTCAAAACCGTAACGAGTGTATGTTCCGTCGTCTGTTTCTTTGGCAAAACAACAGGAATAAATAGTGTTTTTATTGTTAGGTTACCTTGGATACGCAATTAACGTATGGAAGCAAAAAAAGAAATTGTTAATTAACAACGGACACGAGAGAGGTAGGTCCAAGTGAGCTCGGTCAACCTTTAACGTTTTTTTTTTTCCACTCTTCTATACCATATGTGAGTGAGTACATCGGGACTTATATATATGCGTACCATTGAGTCTAAAATGCGAGTATATAAAGTAATTAAAACCAATGGCCTTTTCAAGTGCGAGCAATCTGATGAATTTTGGTTTTACAAGTGTTGACGCCGTGGAATATAGGCAATATAGTAATTCCCGTACAAAAGAACTTGCGAGCAACAACAATGCAGCGGTGTGTATATAAAATCTTGAAAACAATAATGTTTTTAGTTTATTCGTTTTTACACACACGCACACACACACACACACACACACACACACACACACACACACACACACACACACACACACACACACACACACACACACACACACACACACACACGCAAGCATACACAACGCACGTGACACAGTTTCATCGTGTCTAAGGAATATTTTATGTCATACATATTATCACGTAGCTAGTCTTTGACGATAAGTCCGTAAGATCCATAACATGACATCTCATATTAATTTAATTTTTGAAATCGTTGCATGTAAGGAGCAGGTATACCGTCGGAGTTTTATCGCCGAAAACCGAGAGTATTCTTATTAGGGTTTTAGAATACCGAGTTAACAACCCGTTTGCGGTTATTAATTTGCATGTAATATTATGTTTATAAAATATCTATACGCGTCGCCGGGGCTATAGACGGGTTTGTTAATCAACATGCGGCTGATTTATACACATTTTAATAGTGAAAAAGCGTATGGTAGAGTGCTTGTAGTCGAGTGTTATAATGGTATTCTTTATGCTTACGTGGCCTATTTACACGAGTGGTACTAACGTGTTTACAAAGAAATAAAATTACGGATTTCAGAATTATAAATAATTACAATTTGTCATTATTATTATTATTAAATAATACCTTTTTAGCATCTGAAATTTGTATTCCTTTTAATAATGTTGAACAGTTGTTTGTTGAAGTTAAATTGAGCCGTACTTCCAGTTTAGTTCTAGTAGCTTGTTATATTCCACCTAATAGTCCTAGTTTTATGTATTTAACTTTTTCTCAATCTATTGATTTTGTATTAGCTAAATTTAACAACAAAGTTAAAATGTTAATTATTGGAGATTTTAATCTTCCTGATGTAAACTTATTTTCAAATAGTGCTGGTCTGCAGTTTTCTGGTAAACACTCTGAAAGTGCTGATATAATTTTTGACTGTTTTACATTAAATGAATTTAATCAATTTAACTCGCACTTTAATTCTTCCGGTTCCCTTCTCGATTTGGTTTTTTCCAATATACCTAATACATTTGTCTCTCCTTGTAACAATGAATTTCTTGTACCACCTGATATATACCACCCCCCTTTATGTATTAATTTTGAAAATACGAGCAAACATAAAATTTATGATTTAAATGAATCATCGTTAGATTTTAGAAAAGCAAATTATTTTGAAATTATTCGTAAACTAAGTACAATTGACTGGAATATTCTTTATGAATGTAATGATATTGAAAAAGCCGTTTATGTATTTTATAAATTAGTTCTAGAAGTTATTAATAATTTTGTACCTAAAAAATCTTTCCCTAAATTTAAATTTCCCAGATGGTTTAGCTCTGAACTAATATCACTTTTACATAAAAAACGAATTGCACTTAAGGAATTTAAAAAATCTAATGATAAAAATGACTACATCATTTTTTCAAATATTAGATTAGAATGTAAAAAACTATCTAAAAAATGCTATTTTAAATATTTACAGAGTACCCAAGACCAATTATTACATAATCCTCGTTCATTTTGGAAGTTTATTAAGAAATTAAAAAAGGATGATAATTTACCTATGGAAATGAATTTAGGAAATAACTGTTCAAATGTTAAAGGTGATATAGTTGAATTTTTCGCAGACCACTTTTCCTCAAATTTTTGCACACCTAATATTGTTGATAATATTTCTTTTAATTACTTAAAAGAAATCATAGAGCTTTCTAATTGTTATATATCAGTTGCTGAAGTATTTGAAGCTCTTTCAAAAATTGGGTTTAATCCCTCACCCGGTCCAGATTTAATTCCTCCTCTTTTTTTATACAAGTGTCGATACTCCTTATCCATGCCTATTCATTATTTGTTCTCTTTGTCCTTGAACTCTGGGATTTTTCCTAGCAAATGGAAATTAAGTTATGTATTTCCCCTGTGGAAAGCTGGCTGCAAATCTGAGGTTACTAATTATCGACCTATAACTAAACAAAGTACTTTACCTAAATTGTTAGAAAAACTTGTCGAACTTAAGATTTCTGATTTATTTAAAAACATTTTAGTCGACGAACAACATGATTTCCGAAAATTAAGATCAACAGAAACTAATTTAATTGTTTTTTATTCACATTTAATTAATGCTGTAAAATCGGGAGGTCGAGTAGATGCTATTTATATGGATCTTAGAAAAGCCTTTGATTCAGTAGACCATGGTATTTTGACGATAAAATTAAAAAAACTGGGTATTAGTGATCCATTGTTATCTTGGTTCTCATCTTACTTATCTAATAGATATTTTAGAGTTATGATTGATGGGTTTTTGTCTAATGAAAAAGTGGCTAATTCTGGGGTTCCTCAAGGTGGTCACTTATCTCCCCTTCTATTTTTACTGTTTATTAATGATGTTGATCTTATATTTAAATCATGTAAATATCTAATGTTCACTGACGATTTAAAAATGTATTTACCAATAAATTCTATGGATGACTCTATTTTGCTTCAACGTGATCTAAATATATTTTCGGAATGGTGTCTTAAAAATGGTCTTTCTCTAAATGCCGAGAAATGTAAATGTATATCTTTCTCTCGTCAAAAAAATAAATCACTCTTTCCTTATACGATTGTGGATTTTCCCTTGACTTATTCAACTACTATACGTGATTTGGGTGTATTATTGTCTTCTGACTTAACATTTAATGCACATATTGATGTAATATATAGTAAAGCTTTACGTGTTTTAGGATTTATTAAACGAAATTGCTCCGATTTTGAAAATATTATTTGTTTAAAGGTTTTATACTGCTCTTTAGTCAGATCGATACTAGAATTCTCATCAGTTATCTGGAACCCAAAACAAAATAACTTAATCGATAAACTCGATAAAATACAGCGGCGTTTTTTGAGAACAATAGCTTTTAAACTAGGAAAGACTGATGAGGGTTTGGATGTTATTGCTAAAGAAATTGGTCTAGAACCATTAACTTCTAGACGTTTATACAATGATGTAGCTTTTATTTATAAATTAATTTCTGGACTATTAATATGTCCTGAATTTTTACAAAAAATTAATTTTAGAGTACCAGTTTTTAATTCTAGAAACAATCCTCCTTTTTTGGTTCCTCAGTACTCTAGTAACTTAATCGCAAATAGTCCGGAGTACCGTCTTTTGATCCATTGTAATGATATATCTAATTTTGATTTTTGTTTTGACTCTTTAGCTAAATTAAAAAGCATTGTTATGTATAGTTCTTAATCTACCTATTGTATTTTCTTACTATGTAACTATCTTGTTATTAATATTTTACTAGATATAAGTTTATATGGTATTAACTGTACTATTTTACCCTTTTTGGGGTGTTAAATTTAAATAAATAAATAAATAAATAAATAAATTATTATTATTATTAATATTTTTTTACATCGTTTACGTCGTGATCTGTGATGCACGTACGCACATACGTCGTGCTCAGACGTCAGTTTTAGAGACAGTTGCATCAGATCAAATCTGCTCAATTTTTATATTTATTTTAATTTTATTTTTTTTACATCCGATGTGACTAAAGATACGGCTAAAAAAACGTTTGACATTGTTTTATTTTTGCTCACACGGAAAAACAAAATAAAGGTTATTACTCAAGATTACATACCCTAAACGTTATTGTAGTGTATCCCAAAGACCGACCCACGAATTTATCGTGTGTCGACAAAAAAAAAAACGAATTTAAGGGCTCAGAGGCATCGTATACTGTGACTTCTACCCGAGGGAGTATCCACCAATCGAAATATTTAAATTGGACCTTTAAATTAAAATAAATAATAAATAAATAATAATAATAATAATAATAATGATAATAATTACTTTACGTCTAAAAGTAAATAACATACTTATCTTACGAGTAGCTGATAGAAATGTACTTTTTGCGTATACCGATATTACAAACAATGAATTCTTAATAATAGTTATAGAGTCTATATGATTTCCAAGGACGTTGGGTCGCAGACATTTCACAAGACAAAAGTTCACAATCATGACGTAATGCGACGTTATCTAAAATAATAACATAGGTATACGTAGTGATGGGCTGTGGGTAAATACCTAACGGGTAAGAAATATATTTTGGGTAAATACCAGGGTATTTACCCACGTCATTTTTTCCTTTGAAAAATTGGGTATTTTTTTTTTCAATATGGCTATACTGTTTTATCTTAAATTGTGGTTGTAACCAAGGTGGATATATCTCCACCTTGGTTATAACATAAATATCAAAGTATATTAAAATATCACATGACTACAATACACACACGGTAGAAATGTAGAATATAGATATACCGTTACGCTTACGGCATTAAGAATGCGTTGGTAATGCGGCATTAGTCTTGCTTTTGCGCTTTTTTTCGTTTTTGCTTTGTTAATGAAATACCTATTATTTATTTTTATTGTTGCTTAAATTTGTGAACTATAAAATAAAATTATGGGAAGAAAAAAGGACATAGTGCGTAAATACTTTGAACAATTCATATCTAACGATAAACGTCAGTCATGCTAGTTTTGTCAAAAAGAGTATAATATGAATGAGAATAAAATGAAAGCACATTTACTTAAATGTTCAAATTGCTCACAACAAATAAAACAAAAATTTTATTCAAATACAACTTCTAATGTAACTGAAGATCAAATACAAACAGTTGATGAATATGATGCTCATTTAGCTGTCAATTCGCACAAGCCTTTAACCATCAACAAATTTTTTGATCACATGAATAAATCAGAGAATGTAAGTATAATAATTAATTTAAAAAAATTATTAATAGTAAGCTTATTTTGTTTATCATTTATTACCAATGTATTATTATTTAAATACAATATTTGCTTGTTTAACACTAAAAACTTGGTACCTACCTGTGTAGGTATAATGTTTAATTATATAAATTGACAAAAAAATTTTTTTTTAATTTTACATTATTACAATATGTCATATGTATTTAAAAGGTACAAAAATCAAAATGTTAAGGATTACCTATATGCTGTATGAAAATTACAACTTATAATAAATTAAGTACCTACATAAATAATATTGTATTCATGGCTATTATAATTTATATGAATATATACAAGTTATAATTTATTATTTTAATACTGGTGTTGTATATTTCATAATATTTTATATTTATAAATTTATAAACAATCTATGCTTATTAATTTATGTTTTTTTTATTTCTACTTATCATAATATTTTTTCATTAAGTAGATATTTAGGCTTAGTTTAAATCTATTTGAATTAGGTAACATAGTTCTCTAAGTTGTTATATAATAACATTTATTAAACTTATCTGTTTAAATAAAAATTACAAAACTATACCTAATTTAGGTATTTTGGCTTGGATCACTACATTTTAACATTTGTTCGTTGATGAACAAAATTTTATTGAATATTTTTTGTTTGAAGTAATTACCCAAATTACCGGGTATTTATTTTAAATATCGGGTAAATAACTAGGAAATTTACCAAAAATATATTTATCGGGTATTTGCCCATCATTAGGTATACGGCATAGCCCGACCGATCGTTTTATATTTCCGATTCGTTCGATAATATTTTACGTCCGAGTTATCACGAAACGCATTCGTCCACTCGTACCCGGACGGAATCATCCGACTTTGCCGTCCGTTCTTTAAACGCATTTAATTAATTAAATCGATCCCCGAGCCCTTTATTTACCCTACACACCGGTCAAAATATGTTCATGGCGTGTTATCATTCCTCCGCGCAGTTGACATTCACGTTATTCATTATCATCGCGCGATTCGTGTACGCGCCGACTCCGCTAATTATTATAATATTGTACACGCGACACATATGCAGTTCACCATTAATCGAGCATTCCCGTCTACGGTGTACGATAAATTGCCGCGCATTAACTAATTTATTCATAACAACCGTAGGTACTGTGCGCGCGTCCTGCGTGAGTGATGAAAACGTTTTTTTTTCTTGTGGTTTTCACAACGTTTCGGTCGCAATGCCGTGCACTTTACGTACGTCGGATACGAATACGCCGTCAATCGTGTTATTGAATACGTATAGATGTCAAAAAAAAAAAAATTAGGTTTTGAACGGTTTTCTTCTGTTTTTTTTTTGTTTTACGTTACTCGTTTTTATTATCTACGCAAGACGAGTACTCTGGTAAAGATTACTCTGCTTAGTGGTCGTCTAATAAACATTCGGTTGTAACCGTTGAATATAAAACGAAAATTTCAACCCGCTAATCGTATGGAAATGGGAAGTGGTTAACTCCGACAACGCGCGTTGTTCTGTAAATATTTATCGGATTATTTCTACTGAGTGTCGTACGTGATGTACCGTTCGTTTTAAAATAAGACTAGTATACCCGTTGCGAAAATTTGCAATAGATAATTCATTTATATGATAAAAAGTATAGGTGCAAGCGAATCAATACATATAAACACATTTTAACAAATCAATAAATGAGTATAATATCGAAAAGCGAAAGAAATATCGAAATAACAGAGAGTGTTTATTAAAATATATGTCCCGTAGCATTAGGCTAGACTATGTATGAGAGGGTGTAATTATTACATAAAATCATTTTACAGTACTTCCTTCCAGACAATATTAGCTGTGCGTCGGTCCTTAGGTTTAATTTCTACCTTTACATTTCTAAATGTTCTTCCTCGAGATAAAGCAACATACAATCTGAAAGCCAATCAGAATACAGTATCGTTTGTGAGTTGTTTGTTGTTATATCACTGGCTAAGAGCCAATAAGAATGCACTATTTGGAAACAAATGAATGTAAAGTTGATTGTGCACGCATAACTCAACGAATTTAAGCAGTTAATAGGCAATAGCTAAAAAAAAAGAACTTGATCCATTGAGTTTTCTGAGAGTGAAACGATCAAAATCCATTCAATAGCAGAGGAACTATGAGAATTCGAATTGCTTGAGTGAATGTGTCCCATAAGAAATCTACAGGGAAGAATCACGTTTGAGTATAACTTGAGTAAGGTGGGAGTTGAGTAAATTTCAATGATTGATGACATATCTGTGTCTAAATACCTTTCATTTTTAAAAAAAATGAAGGAAATCGGCCGGATAGAACGGCCAGACGGACTGACTTTAGTTTTTATAAATTTTTTGAATATATATTTTTTGACTACTTATAAGATTATGCATGTCACGCGTCGATCCGCACGTCGTGCCGTAGTGAGTAAGTAGTGCAGTAGTACAGTAGTTTTTCACGACTATATTTTCATTGTGCAGAACGACAGTTTCGACGCGTCGATGGATTATTTTGTAATAACTATAATAACGTACGTACTACTACCGGCTACTAATATTCTGTCCCGTCGATTTTCGTGTTTACGCAAATCGTTGTTTATTTTCATTGTTTGAAGTGTCTACTTTTCATAAAATAATATTTGGTTTGTAAAAAAAAAAACCATTATTTAATTATTTCTTACAGTGATATTGTACGTTGTATAGGTTTCTTCGTTCTGTTTATTTGGTATAGAATAATAAAAACGTAAGAAAACAAATTATTTTTAATGGATCGATTCGAGATAGAATACAGTCGGTTGAAATATCACGTTTATCATGTATTGTTTTGTTTTTTTATCGCCGTGTACTTGTTACTTACGTCGACCTGTCATCGTTTCGTATTTATCATCAGACATGATTCATACGATGCGTCGAGCGATTGTAAAACATTAATTTATTTTTCACGACGAAGTAATGTCCGTGTGTTATTATTTGCGCGTTTGCCGTGCTCTTATGTTCCGTGGAGTGTATTTGAAGTGATTCTATGAATTATTTATGAATTAAAATGGAGTATAAGTGCATGCAATATTGTGTATGAGTGACATCGTAATCACGAAATAAAAACACCCATACTACAAGTAAATTTATTGATTTCGAATGATTAAGGAACTGCTCAAAATGAATTACAGTAAAACATTAAGATTGGACATTTAGGGTAAACAGTGTTTTTAATGTACTTTCATTATTTTTAGTGTACATATTTGTGTATGATCTGATAGTTTAAATGTTGTAATTTTTTAACGTCATATCGATTTTTATTTAATGTATTTGCTCTGGATAAAACAAATAACCGTAATAATTTAATAAAACTCAATACAGTCGTGATAAAACGTTTTTGTGTCTGTGTATACAATTTAACTTTAAAAAAAGACATTTGGCGTAGAGCTTTCGGTATCTCTCTTGGGAACATCAAATAATTGTATTAATCAACATTTTTTTTTTACAAGTGCTTACGTTACATCAAATAGTAATTAGTATTATCATTAAAACTTTGAAATAAAAGAAATCTAAAGATTTATCAAACGAGTTAAATTCATAATAATGTATGTGGGTTTATATTCTTTTTAACTGGAATTTTAAAATTTTAAATAAATCTTGTTTTTCGTTCTTTTTTCTTCGCAAATTACGGTAATCACGTTTTATTTGTTTAGTCGTGTTATTTAACATTCAGTTTTTTTGTTTCATGTCATTAATAATTAGAAGTACCTATACACTGTTGTATTCTCATGAAAACTTATTCACTGGATCCCGTTATCTTTCGGAAGACAAAAAAAAAAAAATGAATAATAAAAAAATGTTGGAAGAATAATTAAAACAAAAAAATTGTGTGATATATCTACTTAATTTCAATCGATATCGATATTTAAACGGTACGTTTTTTAATTGTGTCAAAAATATGTAGATCGGTCTGGTCCATTGATCTTTGTCACCTGTACTTGAAAATGCATAAACTGGTGTTTACGTAATTTTATGTTTGTTTTGTTTTTTACTCCGCGTCAAAGCGTTCGGCATACGGCACCGGAGTTGAGTAACCGCAGATCCGGTGGAAACGAATACACCGGGACGAAGATTTACCGTAAAATTATATGTAAAGATCGAATAACAAACTCTATTCGGCTGGTTGACGTAGATTGTATCGATAGCACATAGCCATTTGTCGAGAGAAGTCAGAGCGCTTTTTAGACGTCAACAAGGCAATATGCGTGGCCGCAAAAACAGTGTTATACGCAGCAGCGGCCAGACGATAACACGAGCCACTGTGAAATACACCCGTGCACCACTGAAACAACCAAAATGTGTAAATAGTAACGTTGCAACACTACAAAGACAAACAACGTTTGAATGAAAAATTATTTTTAGGAAAAAATGCGCTTGAAACTGCAGCGAGCGGGGGGGGGGGGGACGAAAGCACCAACTAACGCACCACTCTTCATTTTTACGATTAATAGGCGTAGAAATTAAATTCTAAATGATAAATTAGAGGAATTAAGCATATAAAGTGAAAATTAATAGTTTTTAGTATTGATTTAAGTATGAACTTAAATTGCATTATATATGTTTAATATTAAAAAGAAAATATAAAAATATATATAAATTACATTGATAATATCAATCTTCATTTTTTTCAACAAAGCTACGTACCACCACCTGAAGCACTTTAACATAAAATAAGTGGTACTAAAACTGATGGTTTGGAACCACTGCCGTAAATAATTAATTTTTTAGACGTTAAATGTTTATATATATATATATATATATATATATATATATATATATATATATATTGCATTATATACTAACAGGATGGTTCATTGAGGTCGTTCAAGGTTCTAATGGTTTAGGTTTGTTTTCAATTCCAGATGTATAGTTTATAATTATAAATTATAACATTTATTCATTAACTCATTAAAATTGTCTTGATAAATGTAATTAAGTATGTAGGTAAAAATTATGAATTATCATCTTAATTTTATCGTATAGTTCGTGAATTGTTAACTATATAAATTAGAATTGGCTATTAGTAGTTAGAACCGGATTTGATTATTCTTGACAATTTGAAAGTAACGAAAAATAATTATCGCATTATAAAAACCGGATGTTAGTTAGGTTATCTGTGTTTTCTAAATTTTAAAGTTTGACTGTTCACAACTTTTTGTGTGTTGAAATACACAAAGGGGCAAGTGATAAAATAATAAAACTCAAAAGTTGTACAATGGAGTGTAAACACTTTTTCAAAAGTAGGCAGAAAGAGTCTTAAAAAAAATAAATGAAATAAAAATATCGCGAAGAAATGAAGGTATTCATGCTTTCCACTATTTTGTATAAAATACATTTTTTGATATTATTCGGATAGTGAAATCACTGTGAAATTTTTTTCAAAAATAAATGAATTATCTCGATAATTATTGTAAAATCATTCACGACCCACTAGTCACTAAGTACAATATAATCTAGCCTAAGCGACGCACGTTGGGTAGATATAAAAGGCAAGATAACGTCACATAAAGTTAATTACTTTTGCGACGCTATGTTTTATTATTAGATAGTGTCATATTATTATGTCATTACTACCTACATTTTATGTTTCTAAACATACATTTAGATACCTTATATCCCCAGTGTGTCTTTTAATCTGTAGTTATTAAGACACAGTGATGAGGTAATTACTAATTCATTCTAGCCAATAAAAATACCGAAATACGAGAGAAATGAGTAGGGATTATAGGTTACAAGTGAGAAAGATTCGTTAAAAAAAAAATTGGTTTCGTTAAAATATAAAAAGTGTAATTGTATAACACAAAGATTCCCAACCCAGGTGCCGCGACATCCTAGAGTACCGTGAACTTTATTTAGGGTTCCGCGAAATTATTTGAAATATATTATTTAATAAAAAACGGTTTCATGAAAAATATAGCACCGTGAGTACCTAATAAAACAGAATATAATATATTATAACCTATTGCGTTTCACATAATTTGTAGAAATATTGTTATGTTCAATCTATTTTAATGTTCATACCGGTTTGATTGCTATCGCTTCGATGTGGACTATTATAAAATGTATCTGCTCTACCGCTTGTTTTTCACCACAAATTTTCCACTCATGTAAACATAAAAACAAATAAACGAATGAAAATAGAGTTCATTGAAAAAGAAATGAGAGTATGTCTTTCAACTATTCGACCACGAATAAAAGATTTATGTGAAAAAAAACAAGCCTGGGTATCACCATGGTTCCCTAATTTTTAATTAATCTTGATAATCAAATAATATTACGCAATAATAATTAAAAATAAAAATGTATTTTTAATGTTGAATAAAAAAATAATTCGTTTTATAAAACATAATGTCTATATACTATATATTATCTACGTCTTATTACCTTTGTTTATGTTTATACTTATGCACTGCTAAATAAAACCGAAGTAGTCTATAGGGTGCCTCCGGATTCTTTGAAAATGACTAAGGGTGCCGTGAATCAAAAAAGGTTGGGAACTTCTGGTATATTCTCAGTAATTATGTTTATAAATTATTATCGAAATTATTTGAGAACTAACGTTAACAATAATCATGTCACGTTGTTTTTCCTTTTATAATAATTTTAAATACGTTTTGATGTTGGAAATTCAGCATACTCACAGAATAAGCTTTCCGCACACGTTAGTATTTAATAATAATTACTGACCGATAGATCATAGATTCTTTCAAATAAAAACACTGACCGAGAACGAGGGTTTTATGCGATCTGTTTTCACATGCGCCCAACCATTGTGATAAAACGAAAACATCGTAAATCTTTATTATTACCATTATTACGCCCCCTCGCGGGAGATAACGATTTCTACGTACACTACAGGCGCAATACACGTTATGCGGCTCGATCAAAGCGTAAATGCATAAAGCAATGAATACGGTTTTAGGTTGTTAACGTTCTAATAATTGTTTGTGTATCTGATGTTTGTTCAACGGTTATGCCGAGAACCGCGTATTCGACGCACCGCTCGCGCATCGTTAATGACGTATTAACTTCAGTAAGTTTATTGTTTTCCCCGCCGCGCCGTGGTCCGTAATAATAATATTAGCGTACGTGTGTTTGATTCACGAGGCCCCGTCGGCTCGCGCGGAAAATCTAAAACATCTCTCGGCTCGTTGTAAACGTATACGGGTAAAAAATAAATAAATAAAACTGCATTTCGAGTTTGTAACCAATACTTGTGTGTTTGGCACTCGACGCCGCTGCGCTCCGCGGCGCCGGCGGTTCGCTCCGTAAGTAAAAGTTGTCTATCGACTCGTGAAAAACCACCATGTCGAGAATGCCGGCGGAACAACACGGCGTCGTGCACGGCGTGCTCTTGAACGATAATATTTTAACGTTGTGATTGTTACTCAGATCTGATTAAAAAAAAAAAAAAAAAAAAACTTTTTGGTTTCTCTCGAGTTACGACCACATCGGCTCGTAATTGTAATATTACCCCATTAAACATACGATTCGATCATAAATCGAAATCTACCGTTTGTACTAAAAATACCAATTAAATAACACTACTTGATTTTTCGTCTCTAGGTGATAATCACGGTTTATTAAATGATTGGTCGATTAAAGTCTCATTGAATAAATTAATACGTAAAACAGTTTTTAATTTAATAGTCTTAATTTTAAGAACTATTTATGAACAAACATTTGTAATTGTTCTCCATCCAATAATATTGTTCTTAAATGAAATCGCTATACATAATACATTTTTAGTGAATTAACTAAGTTAAAATAAGGGTAAAAAGCTAATTTCTTTCGCGATCACGGGTAAAGACTAAAATAAGTAAATTCAAACCACTGTATCGTTTAAAATAATTTTCAAGGTTTTTGGATGGTTTCTAATGGTTTCTGAGACATAATTATTAAGATATTAATTATTTTTGATTTAACATTGATTTAATTGGTGTGTTATACTGTTTATAATTTATTAGAAAAAAGTTTGTAACACATTATTCTAGTTTTGATCGAAAAACGTAATACGATTTTAATCTACTTCACTACTAATTTTTATCATTTAGTTGAGCGACGTTGATTCGTATTGTTTGCCGGTGAACGTTAAAATTTTTTCATTTTTCAGAATATCTCGTTAAGATAATCAATACAATTTTAATTACACTTTTTTTATTTTTTTTTACTTCCGTTCGGATCGGATCCTGTTTTGCGTGGTTTATTTTTAATTTTCGTGATCGGTCTAACTCTGTCAAACATTATGATTGCATAAAGCCATTGATTATTCACGTTGTGTCAGGCGTCTGCAATTTTCCTTTCTCAGTTCTAGCGGACCGTTCGGTCGTATCGATTGAATAACATCGCGGCGATGCTAGCGGAGTAACTTTTGTTCGTAACCCACACACACATACACACACATGAGTTTAAGTTATTGAAAAATCGCCGTAGTCTCAGCGTTTTACAAATATCAGTGTTGTTCAAATAACATTGTATTAACGTTTCTCCATTATCGGAAATCTCTCTAAAGCCACGCGGACCGAGGAATTATTTTGCACTCGGCGTCATTTGTCTTCACCGGAATCGTGTGAACGTATTAAGAATTATCGCCGGACACTCTCGGTTTACTAACCGGACACCGACGGAATTTTTCAAGTGCTCACGTCCCGCTAACTGCACATAACTCTCGTTCGCGGTAGATAATTCCAGAACACGGTCCCACGGTAACTCCGCATTAAGTCGAACGAAGTGGTTTTCCTTTCGCACGTGGAGTTCAGCATTTTTTCAATCCCCCCCCTCGTATATCACGCGGCACGGTACACGCGTAAACTGCCATTCGATACGTGCTCCATTCGCTCTCTCATTATTACAAACAGAGTACACCGTGCACCAGATCGGATCTGAATTTTTGATCACAACCGTATCGTTACCTTTCTTTTTTCTTTTTTTTTTTTATTAAAATAGAATATTAAAAATCTGTATTATTTTATACAATAAACTAATGGGATTGATATACATAGCCTTGAATAGGACATGAGGAGGTAGACTATCCAATGATAGAACCCTCAAAAGTGGAAATTATTGACACATGCGTAGTATTTTTTATTTATTTTTTTATTTATTATTATTATTATTTATTTATTTATTTTTTTTGTTCAAAGAACTGGGTTTAGTTGGTCACGACACCAGCGCCGTTTTAATTTCCGGGGTGGGATTGCCTGGTATGTGCTCGCTACCTTGAATGGATATCAGTGGGTTGGAGTGACTGGCAAGTTTGGCATGGAATCTACTGTAATGGATGTGTGTGTGATTCGGTTGACGGTTTCGATGTTAAGGTCTTTGTAGAGTGGGTGGTTGAGGACATATCAGGGGCCAAAGGTTATTAGACGAAGGGTGATAGATTGAAATTCCTGGATTGTATGGGGTTGTGATGGTTTAGCACAGCCCCATATTTGAATTCCATAAGTCCAAACCAGTCTAAGCATTGTTTTGTAAATGGTAATTTTATTATAAAGTGAAAGGTTAGATTTTAGGATAGGACTAAGATGGTGGAGTCTACTATTTAGCGTTTTTCTTGTAGATTTCAAATGGGCCCCCCCAAGTGAGACGTTTGTCTTGGGTTATTTCTAAATATTTTGTTTGTGTGACTTCTGAGATTGCGATTCCACCAAAATGGAGAACGGGGCGAGACTCTCGCCTTAAGAAACGCGGTAACAAAAAAGATTTCTCGGCATTAATTTCGATTCTCCAATTAGATTGCCATTTATCTAATTTGTCAAGATGTGTTTTTAGAGAGGAAAATGCTACCTTGATATCGTTTTGTTTACTCAGTAGAGCTGTGTCGTCGACGTATGTGGCGATTACAATATTGTTGGCGCTCGGAATGTCTGAGGTGTATATGTTGTAAAGGTCAGGTGACAAGTCACTCCCTTGGGGTACTTATGCTTGAATTTTAAAAAAGGGAGAAGATGAGTTACCTTTTTTGACGATAAACGTGTGGTTTGAATATCGTTACTTACCGTACAAACCGTTGCGTCACGTCGAGTTTTTTCATTTCGGGCCCGCCGCCGTCGCACATCGACGCGACGACACTCCTCTCATATCGTTATTCGGAATCGTACGCGCGCGGTCACCACCGTCGTCAATCATTTAAACGTCAATCTGTTCCACTCTCCTAGTGGCCGTCACTTCGATTATCGTTTGAGCACAAAATCGCATCGGTCTAAGTCGATTCACTCGAATCGTCGCGGTCATACTCGCGTGCGTTCGCGCGTTGTATTTCGTCCATGTATTTCGTACGATCCACGATCTACGACTCGACCCTGATGCTTATTCCGCTGCTATGCTTGTCCGACTCGCCTGTCACGACATCGAAGCTCTTCGGATTTTCGGTAAAGCGAACACGATGCATTTCGGTTTCACGGAGATTTTTAAATTATGTTCATTCGGGTAGAACACTTCGTTTATAAGTCACGTTTGGCCGTTCTATAGATTGAGTAGTGAACACTTTGAGTGGTAACTTGCATCTATGTTTAAAAAGTTTTCCCGATAATTGGGAAAAAACAAAGGGAAATTGAGTGAAAACGATGAAACTATTATATGAAATTTTCATTGATTCGATTTCAGTTATTGAGTCATAACATTAGAAGTAGCAGTTTTAACTAAGAAATTAAAATTGTTACCTTATACAAACGACAAGATTCTACAAACTCAATAAAAGTTTCAAAAAGTCCATATTTTTTGAGCTTATAATAGAACGTTTAAAATACGTTTTTTTATGCTTTTTTCTAATGATACTTATTTTTAAATAACGTTTGTTATAATTTTTCAAAAAAATTAATTCAGTGATAATGTGTATAAATGTTTACAAAATCGACTTTTTTTTTTGTACATCAATTTCCAAATTTAAATGTATATAAAAAATATTTGGGCAATCCAATCATTATGAAATTTGAAATATAGATAGAAAAATGTATTTAGAATTAAAAACTGTACTAGGTTTTGAAAAAAAAAACTATCTTATCTACGTTTGCTATGTAAATTCTATGTTTCCTAGTTTTCGGAACGATCAAATATTTTTTTCAGTTTCATTAAACCTCGGCCCGTGTAAAAAATAAAAGCGACGTTATACATGCGTATACGTGTGCGTGTTTTCAGTTAGTTCTCCGTTACGTTATTGTTTTTGTTTTATTGCGTGCGCTATATTATTACTGTTGTGCACAATTTTTGTTGATCACATAGTTGACTTTTCATTAGTTAAATGCGAATCAAAAACGTTTGATATTATTTTTCCATAGCCAACAAATACAGACTACAGACGTGGTCACCGAGCTAACATAACATGCAGGCCCGCTCGATTACTCGCAAATGAAAACATAAAACGATTAATCGTTGAAAGGATTTTTGAGTAATGACGTACAATTAAAACTGGAAATATTTCTGCGAAACGTACCTATTTAATTTTCAATAGCTGCCAGTACATTATATTATGGCACAGACAATTTATTATAACATTTTGGAATCGATAGTAAACGGACAGATTTTCAGCTTTTGGTGTCGATAAATCTAATTAAACGTGCGTTACTCTGACCACTCTCTATTCGATATTACAAGACGGTTTTGATTTTAGTTGGAAAATTACTTTTGAACTTGTAAAGCTGTGCACAATTAAGTTCATTAAATCAAATTCAAATCGATCACAATAATTATTATTGTAAATCGTAAATACACGTCATAGTTTTTCGATTTTGTCGGATCCAAACGAATGTATACAACATTTGATATCGTCAAGACCAACCACTCGAGTCTTGAAGCTAATATTTTCACTTGTTATTAATTTCGTTTAACTGCATCGGTCTCGATTGTTTTTGAGTACGGTACACGCTAATTTAACACGCGATTAACAAAATGAAAAATCGAAGAAAACCGCTATGCGTTAGTGTGCCAAAGACCAGTATTGAGGTGACACAACCGCGAATAAAAATCAGGCTCGTAAAAAAATATTTATAGCCAAAAACACCGTTTTGAGTTTTACACGTTGTTTACGATTTTGCATCGCCTGACTTGAACGTTTTATACGTAAAAATATATTGCATATTATTATTATTTTCATTATTCATTACTAAAGCACCAGAATCGCTTGTAATTATATATTTACTTTAGTTGATCGTACGATATGCTAAGTAAGCGTAGAATTTGTTTCGAGGTATTGTGATCGTGAATTTTTTCAGTGCTTATTTTTACTTTTTTCAAGATTTGGCCGTTTAATGGCTTCAATTGCATTTGTCATATTTTGACGCATATTTAAGAGCGTTTTGGATGTTTTCAAAAAAATTCAAAGTAATCGTAGTAAAAAAAAAAAAAAAAAAAAAAAAACAAAAAAAACAAGGAAGTGCAAATAAAGCTAACATTATTATCATATGAGTGCGTTCAATTTAAATTTATATATGTATTTTTAAATTTCATTTTCGATATGAATTGATCTCAATAAGTCCTTTGTTTCATATTTTATCCATTCAAGAAAAATAATTAGAATTCTTATCCTTACATTAAAGTCATTGTTTCAACGTTATTTTCACGATAACGTAGTAATATATTTTTTCGTTTCCATACTTTATTAAATATCTTCGCAAAAAAAATATGTTTTATCTTTCATTTTGATAATTTTGAGTGTATTTATATAAGATGTATATGCGTTTTTTGTGGATATTTAAACATTTTAGAGCAGAGGCATGCTAATAAGTGAACCTAATGCAGCCAGTGGAAACAATAAAACTTTAATACCAAAAATATTTTGAATATTAACTAAACATTTTTGAATAAACATTTTTTTTATGTTTTTGCCTTTATATAGTCACCAAACAATTGTAACCTTTGATTTTCGATGCATACAATTTTGGGCTCCAAGAGTAAATTCATCGTCTTAAAATCATTATGTACTTATTTTCTCTAGACTTTGAATATTATTTTTCATATTATCTGTGTAAAAAGCTAATAATTGCCAACTTTTGTTTCAGAGAATATATTTATGCAGGTTTGTGTTGGATATTCGTTTGGTTTTTGTTCATACAAATTTACGTTAAACACATAACTATACAGGTAAATAAAATATTATATTATATGAAGTAATAAAACATTTTAAAACACAAAAATTAATCGTATCGATAGAATTGTAAGCATTTTTTTTTTTTTTTTTTAGAAATCAATAATATGTGATATAGCAAGTTTTTTTTTTATGTTATTATTTTTTAAGAAAATGTATCCAATATAGAATAGCCTGAGAAAGAAAATGATTAACGTACTTAAAACAGTTTCAATATAATATTTGAACAAAAAAAAATAAAAATTACAGTATCCTAAATCGCGCCTTTAAAATTCCTCGATCTCGAACATTAGTAGCAAACGAATTAAAAAAAAGAAAATCAGACAAAATTTACCTGCATAGCATTTTTCGTGTTTCGTGTGATGAATTTTTTCGTGTTTTAATCATTTCGCCGCAGCGGTGGAATGACCATTAGATTAATTTCCGATTTGTTTTGCTATCCGTTTTGTTTTTATTTTTAATTTTTTCATATTTATATTTTTTCTGCGCACGATAAAAAAAAAACAAAAAAAACAAAACCAAACGAAAAACGAAAAACGAAAAATGCGATTCCGGGTACAATACGATATGTATTTATGCGATATACATTTATATATATATATATATATATATATATATATATATATATATATATATATATATATATATATATATACGTAGGTATATGTACACGGCGGAACCACTGAAAGTTTGAAGGCGCTTTAAGCGGAGAGTTGTACGTGCTGACGCGATTGGTGCGTGGACGGAGATGCGCGAGACTGTTACGCGGCTACAAAAGTACCGGCTTTTGGGCTGCTTGTGATTTAATAATTATTTAACTCTTTGCGGGATAACACATACGCCTTGCCGGACTCTTGCGAACGAGGTAACGTATCCGTTTGTTTATTATAATTATTATTCATTTATTTTTTATTTCTCGTTTTCTCTCGAAATGCACTATGCGTACACTCGCACACGTTTTTTTTTCCTCAGTGGAATATTTTTTACGCGTCGTACATACTTTCGTCTTCCGTCGGCCGAAAATAAAATACGACGTTCGCGTCTGTGACTAATATTGCACTTAACACGTTGTTTGTTTTTTTTTCTTCATATTATTGTTTTCCTGTTCTTCGGATTAATCGTAAATATTATGAAAATAAAATGAATTTCATTTTCAAACCTGGTAAACATCATCACTTTTGTTGAACTATAATGCATTTTTTTTTTCGTCTAATTACTATTGTTCGGAGAACACTCATATTTTTTTTTATCTCATATCGTGTTTTGTAAATGATTTTAATTTAAAATAAAAACACTAAACAAATATTTTTAAAATATACGCGGAAAATTGTTTAATATTATGTGTACAATATATCATAATATATTTCTCAAAACAGTAGATTTAAATAAGAATAAATCAAAATAAAGTATGAAATTTAATCATAAAACTCTGTAACATAATATTTAATTTAAAAGTCTATTATTTAATTCATGGTGTTTTAAAATTATTTACATTGTTTTAAAAAATAACTTCAATACTTATGTCAAAAATATTACTTAAAATTATTGCACATTATTTTGTAATTTATAAAAGAAATCTATTATTTGTTAATTAAAATTATTATCAGAAATTATTGATATTGAAAATAATAAATAAAGTCATATTATTCATCGATTTATTGAATTACACTATGTACAGTGGGTTTGATTTTTTTTTCAATCTGCAAATATAATTTCTGCGAAATATAATAATTTTTCGATTTTGTTGTAGTTATTTAAAAAAAAAAAGTAAAACGAATAGCAATGATAACAAATAACGTATTTACTTAAACATTTTGATAAAATAGGTTTAAAGTGCAAAAGAAAAATATTCATTATTATACAGTTTTTCGCAATAAATCCAACATAATATTATTAATGTAACGAATTCGGTAAATAAATAGATTTTTGCTAAAATAATTGAAATCCAAACATGTTTTGTCACAAGATCTCAAAATTTTTTTTATAACTGATTTTATTCAAATTGTATTTGTATCGTTTGTCGTTTCGAGAGTATAACATTATGCGGTAGTCATCAACTTTTAATTGTCCTTTTAATAATATCATTTATTTGACGTGTATAACGCGAATCGTTTGTGTGTGTAATCGAATCGCTAATTAAATGTTAACCGTTGAGATAAAAAATAATTACATTTTCTACCTGTTAAGCGGACGAGGTGCTTTTTTATTCGAAACTGCTATCAGATAACATACATAAACGAACAAGGAAGACACGAGAGTTTGAACATCAATTAACGTCACGATCAATGTGATTTAACGAAATATATTAAAGTAGTGATCACATCGTATTGTTGAGAAAGGAGTACTATTTTTATTTTTATTTTTTTTAATATTTCGAGCAGCCGTAAAATATTTTCATAAGTCATTTACTCCTCGTAGTTAAATATCTCTGTAACACTAACTCGGATGTAATTAAGTAATTGCAAAACTTTGGAAAGACGGTTTCAAACATGGTTTTAAGTAAGTACTGTCTAAATAACGACTAGAAAGCCGCGACGAAAGGGGAAATTAATAAGCTACCGAGTGATAATCTGGGCTTACTAGGAAAGCGTGAGTTTTCAAATGATTACACACACATATTTATGTTCATTAAAAACAACATTTTCAAAGCTTTTTTTAATTTTTTTTTTTTTTTTTTTTTTTTTTTTTTTTAACTGCCGCGCTATACGGCTCTTAACATGCCAACGTGCGATACATAGGAAGCTCGCCATCTTAGTGTTGGTCGGTGACTTTTAGTTTTTGTTTTTAAAGAGTTTTAAATTTAAACGTATTAATCGCTCGAAAAACAATGAAACTTTTACTCGACTCGAATCGCGGGGGACGGATTAATTAAGTAATAACGACGCGATGATCGAAATATTAGCGCAGCGTCGTCGTGGTGGTGATGGTTCTGCGGACGGCCTCGTCGGAATTTTCGCGTAATAAATGCGACCCCGTTGATTCATCTCGAATGTCAAGTGTACTTAATTAATAGTCTCTCGTCATATTGTGTTCCATTTTTATTACCCGAGCCAACGTTTTAAATGGTTTTGGTGTACGTCAAATGAGTTTTTGATGAGTGGAAACAAAAACTGATAACTATTCCAATTGTGTTTAAGCGAATCGACTGTTTCGCCGTATAACTTTTACCACCCTGGGGTATCTTTAGATGCCCTGTACCTAGTGTGTGTTTAAATCATAGCAGTTGCGTGTTTACGCCATACGCAGAACCAGCGGCGTCACGACCCGTGGGGGTCCTACGCGCATTCATTTTCGAGGCCCCAAGTTTATCATACTCACTAAATCTCGGTCAAAAGCGGTAAATATCCAAAATACCTCATCGTCAAGTTGAAATGTCATACACATCAGTTAGAGCTAACAAATATATCTACAAAGTTAAAACGTATCGATTAATTGTTTACATAAAATAAATTAGAATTATAAACAAATATAATTATTATTAAATGATAAAAAAATATGTGTTTCATGTACCTACTGTAGCGTTAATTTTTTTTTTTTTTTGCTTTTCTTATCGTAAAATAATCGATGTCATAGTCAATGGTTTTAGCTAAATGTTTTTCAGTCTAAATCTCAATTTCGTGTTTTTATATCATTATTAAATATTTCGCGTCCAAACAAATTGATAAGACACGGACCGTATGAGATTATGAATATGACAGTCACATGTCGGCCAACTCTGATTTATCGATTGAATTTTTCAATATTCTAGAATGGTATACTACTAAACACGTCAATAACGTCGGTGCATCTAATAAAAAACCATCAAAAATATCTTACGAAACGAATGAACGTTTTATTAATGTTAGGTTGGTACGAGCTATAAGTACACAAGATATTATGTGAAATTTACAGATTAAGAATATGATTAGATCACAAACAATATGGTCAAACTGATAAAAAAAAGTTACAAATTTTAATTTACTTAGAAATCCGTCGTTATATATTATTATTATTATTATTTTTATTATCGAATACGGTTTGTGTTTCTTTTCTTTTCTTTAAGTCGTGCACTATACTATTATACTATGACTCAATTATTAAGTTTATTGCCAAAACTTGTACATTTTTCACGCACAATCCTACCCGGTAATTAATCTCAGTAATTATCGTAATTAAACTCAATACATTATATTGTGTAACTTTTTTGCTACACAACTAAAACAACTCTATCATGGAGGTTCAAACATGTCGTTTTGTATGCATTCGTATCATACCTTACTCACAACAACTCATTATTTGCTGTCTCATTTTGGTAAAATAATTTTGACAATTTGATAATATTTAAACTTTGTACTTGTTTGTTGATATTATTTTTCGCAAAAGTGAAATTAATGTTTGTTGTTGAAAGATATTCTGATTTTTTAACGTAGAGCTAAGGCAATACATAACAAAAAACTAAAACGCGAGTAGAATGCCAAAATAAAACTTAAGCGTATCATTTTTAGTTAGTAAATTAAAGTCATGGCTACAACTGTGTATAATAATAATGTTAATGCGTTTAACTTGTTGATCGGAGGAATTAAAAATGTTGTTAAATTAAAATAAGTTTTGTAACCAACGCTACAGTATTAGTAGAAACCTGTTTGAAATAAATAAAATAAATCAGATTAGAAATGTATTGTATTGCAGTTTTAACAAACATTTCAGCTATTAGGTTGATTGTTTCTGCTCATAATGACAAAGTAGAACTGTCCACTATTTTCACATTGGTTTATTTGAAGTAAATAGAAACTAGTTAAGAGAAATGTACACAGTTGATATAGCAACACTACACAAATTCAATTCTCAATTTAAAAAGTTTTTATGGTTACTTTTAAAAATAAAATACTTGGCACACATAATTATATAAAACATTTCCTATGTTTAAATTGTTAAATGTCTGAGGTCTGAGGTTTTAAGAAGAAACTAATACAAAATATAATATATATATATATATATATATATATATATATATATATATATATATATATATATATATATATATATATATATATATATATATATAAACCAAAAACTAAAGATTGTGTTAAAATGAAATAGATGATGTACAATATTTTTATAAAATTATTTAATCCGTAAGTCAGTACCTAATGTGTCATTATAAGTTTTATAAAAGGTATACAAATGTTAAGTAAAATTGGTTGAGTTTAAAAAATCAAAAGTAAATCATTATTTTCTTGAGAAATATTTTTTTTAGAAAATACGTTTAAAAAATGTACTTATTTTCTTAATAAAATAATTCATTTAAAATTGTAGCTATTCTTTTAATTTATTATTGAGTTAAATTAACAAAATTTAACTGTGAACAATTAATATTTCATGTATACCTATGTAAAATGCAGAAATTTGTATCCTTGTCCCTGAGTTAATATTTGTCGCTTTCATTCATATACATTTTATGTTCATAGTAATATCAACTATTTAATCATATATATGTATATAATTTAAATATACGATTTTATCAGATGCTGACGATTCCCAAAACTAAGATCAAAAAATGATATCGAAAGAAACTATTAATAGTTACATATTATAGTTACAATAATAACATGCGTATTAAATTTCATTTAATAATTTTTATATTTTTAAAGTACGAAAATAATTAATAATTTTGTATACATGTGTAAAAATTAAAATGAAATCATAACAAATTAAAAAAAAAAAAAGTTAAAACACAAACTTGCCCATAATATTGATTTATCTATTAAAATTTGCTACCAGAATTCCTGGTAAACTCTAAATATAGATATCCCTGGTAATATATATATATATTTTTTTAAGGCTAATGTTTTTAAGTGTAATTTTAATTTAAAACAAATTAAAAATGTATACTTTTGGTATTAAATATCTGATATAAGTACTTAGTTTTGTTTTCAATATTTGTCTGTAAATGCTTCTCTTTGTTTATATCAGTCAATTTAAATAATTCATAAACACTTCTTTGGAAAAAAATCATTTTGAAATATTCGAAAAACTTTTACACGTGAAATGTATGCGTTGGCTGTTAACTTATTGCACACGCGACGCATTGACGCATTTGCACGAGGAAAAAAACAAATCTGAAAAGATCGTGGCAATATTTTGACTGAATAAAAATAATGTTTCAGTCGTTCAAGTTTACCGGCGGTCCCCCGAGGATCCGTACTGGGGTATAGGTTTATGTGAATCACTCCACTACTCCGGAGTTTTAAAAAAACATTAGTTAATATTCGCGGCGCGCGTCGCACATAACACAAAAAGTAGAATTAAAAAGGGCACGCATTTGCATTTCTCTATAACGTTGAGATTCCGAGTGAGAATGTAATTCACATACAGTTTTTTCCGTTTTCGCACAACTTTTCGCGCTATTATTATCGCGGGAGACATTCGTTTTATCGTAGCCGAGGAACATGACAGGATTTAAACATTGAGTTTTATTTCGGTTGTCGATGTTGGTTTAAAAAAAAAAAAAAAGAAAAAAAAAGACACTCGTGTATACGTATATAATACAGTATAAAAATAAAACTAATTTGACGCATTATCTAGTTTTTGAAAAGAAAAGAATAAAAAAAAAAAAAAACGCGGGTGACTGGAATCCCCGAGGAAGTGTGTGAGACCGTTAAGACATATCGAGCGTAAAATAAAAAACCAGCGCTAATTCTTTTCATGGGGAATCGCTCCATTCTCCCTTCGTTGCCCGTTCCACTGGAGGTGTTATTCGTTACGAATTAAAAGGTCCGGGGACTTTACTGGATCTTGCCTTCGGGTGTCATATCATTTATCAAGTTTTACAAACGAACCGATGGGGAAAAAAACGACGGCAACTGCAACGCGCCAGCGAAGCCAGATAAATAATATTTTGTATTCATTATTCAAGAAGTTAAGATTCTGCGAGGCAATCTAATCATTGTACGTTATGGTACAAACATAACGATAATGCTATCGGGCGTTAATTTGCACACCTAAATTTAGAGGCGTGTTGAGGCCATAAATTAACTCAACATCTCAACGGTTACCAAGGGAGAAACTCTACTCCCGAACCCGCAACAAAACGATTCTCATTCTTTACTTCTTCAAAACACTTCAATATCCAATGGATAAGAAATTCAGTTGATAATTGGTATTAATTAGTAATTAATAAAAATATTAATGTTAAAAATTACCTATTTTTTTTTTTCATATATTTTGCAATCAAAAGTAATATTATCTGTTTCACTGAAAATCCAACCAGGCAAACAATTACACAATATGCTTCCGACATTTCCCGTCATAAAATCGTTAAAGACACTCAATGTATAATTAAAGTTGATATTTGAATGCGTTTGCATCTTTTTATTGTTTAGTCAAACAAACAAAAAAAAAAAAATAATACTAAAATAAAATAAAAATACCTATAATTTATATCATATTGTGCTTTTTAACCAAACGATTCAGTATAAACTTACAATTTTGTTCGGTACACTTTGCATATAAAGAGATTTATGTATTTTTTTTTGGAATATTTTAAGATCTTGTATATTTTGATGGGATATTTTAGATTTTTTTTGTACGTGTCCAAAGCTAATTTTTATAGCTCAACAAATCATGAAATTCAAATGAATCGCTTAAGGCTTTTAATTATTGGCAGGTGAGCAGATAGATTTTTGTACCTGTTTTTTTTAAATGGGTTGTCACTTGTTTTCCAATTTATTATAGCCTATAGGAAGTCAGTTATTATTATTGGTATCGTAAATCGTAAATTATCAGACATCTTTTTACATGTCATAAACATGTACATAAACAAGTAGTGGTCACATCGAGTCCGGAGGGGGAGGGTGCTAGGCAAGATCCCATAGTCATGCGTAGTGGTGCGTTCGATACGCGTCGTAACGTACGCGTAACCTGCGTAACCGTTCTCGTCGTGCATCTTCACGGGTAACGAAATAATATTTAGATTTTGTGTGCTCGACAACGATGTCGATGATTTTTCAGTGACCGGACACAAAAAGGACCCCGACCGTATAGACTCGGGACGGTGGCGTCGGAAAAAATGAAATTTCGGCCGTGACGACACCGCAGAAGGCACTACTTACGCCCATGCGTAGACGGACATGTCGGGCTTTTAAGAGAAAATACCGCGTGCGTACGTCCGGCACGACGATATACTATTTTCTCGTCGACGGTGCATAACGAGTTTTACTCCCGTACGGGACCGATTTGTAATCTCCGACAATGGACGGACAAAAAAAATACACACACACACACACACACACACACACACACATATATACATACCTATACGTATAAAATATAGCGTACGTCAAATTCTATAGCGAGTGTGCACTGTCGGCGAAACCCGCACAGCCGTATTTGCTTTTGTGATACGCTCTTTTTCGTAACAGTAATAATAATAATAATAATAATAATATCTCCCCCGTACGTCGTCGGATACGTTTTTTTTTTTTTTTTTTGTAACATTATACGAATATTGCCGACGCAGAGCCATTTTTAATGTATAGGTGATTTATGCGATCACCTAGAACGTTTAGTCTTAAAAGGCGCTAAAAAGATGCTAAAATCCACTGTCCCCATCGAAACATATTTTTTTTTCGGGTTTTTTGTAATGAACTTTATTGAACATTTGGTAATTAATATTCCATAATTCATGTATATTTTACATGATTTATCATTCAGTCGCACTGACTAACTGTCCCGGCGAAAGATCTTTTCCAGCTCCTAAAAGAGTTTAAAACTATTTAATTCTGTCTATTATTGTCAGAATCGATTACATACCATGGCTTTATTAAACATAAAAGACGATATGCTGCAAAACATAAACATTTCGTGTGTAATTCATATTTTTCTGATAACAAAGCAAGTAAAAACTGTTTTTTTTTATGAATTTTTATTTTGAAATAATTTATTTGATTCAGACAAAAGAATGGTTATAATTTTTTGGTAATGTTCATTTCACATATCGTGTAATTTTATGTAACGTATATGCACTGACTTTTATAAAACAAGATTGTCAGTGTCGAAGTATTTGGGGTAGAGTCCAATAAAAACACAGAGTACTGGAGCGAGGGTAAAATTATTGGCTTTAGGCGCATTTTTTTTTTAATTCGTACCTGTTCACCGGACGTGTACCTGTCTCGGCAGGTCGTGTACAACGACGCACACACACACACACACAGACACACACACACACACACACACACACACACACACACACACACACACACACACACACACACACACACACACACACACACATACGTCGGCATGTTTTTAAACGTAAAACACATTGTCGATCGTCTCGGAACGTCGTATCAGCGCGATTAATGTTGTTTACCGGGAACGCTCGTCAATCTAGATCATTCGAGATCCGTGATAATCCGGCTGTGATAATCTGTTGATCGCACGCACGCACATACGGGCTCTCCGCGCGGACGATCGCCGTCAGGGCGGAACGAAATTGAATCATTAACTTTGTTTTATCTCGCGGTAAGTCACGGGCGAAAGTGAAAGATATCGTGTTCATGCTACTCGGCGGGCTTTACGGGGGCTTCACACGCAGCACAAAGTCGTTCCGCTATCGGTTTGTAGTCGTCGCGCACACAATACGTACGCCTCGCGTCCGTTCGCCTCGGCCCCGCCTGGTTGCTTGCGTAAGTACGCGCGGCACTCGTTTGCGACGCAAAGTTCGGCGGACAATAGGAAAATTGATTCCCAGAATTCCGTGAATAATGTCGAAAAATTAAGTTTCTTCATGGGGCTCGATCGTTTCATTATCGAAAATTTTCTTTCGTTACCGATCCCAAACGGGGTGGGGAAAAAAACAGTAATCCTACTTACTATACCGTTCGAAATGAAGTGCGTTGAAAAGGCTCGATGATGTTTCATTCGAATAACGTTTTAATGTTGATTTCATAATTATTTTTGAATACCATTTATGGGTTTGTTATGTTTGTTTGATTCGACCGACGAAAAAAAGTTACGCTCATCACGAGCCATAATATTACTAAGTTTTTGACATTAACATCATGAACAGTGATTGATTCACATTTGAAAAACATATTTTTATAAAAAATATTAAATATTAATACACGCGTATAAAGTCGTATGTATGAACGTTTGATGTTTGTGACAAAACAATCTTCTAAATGTATCAGTAAATTATTTGAATTTGTATTTTTCATGTAATACAAGTTCAACCTCTTGTACATAAAATTTAAAGTTGTAAATATAAAAGAAGAAATATACAAGTACTAAAGTTCCCTAATTTTACGAGACGTAAGATTTAAAGAGACATACAATAACTTTGGTAGAGCATACGATTTGAAGTGCAAACCCGAATTAAGGTTGATAAAATAATAAAATAGAATTACGTTGGAATCAAAAAGTAAACCAAGTATTTGACTTTGAAAAGAAAAAAAAATTGATAAAATAATCATTAAAAACGAGCTAATTAATGCATATATGACTTTTACATTTTTGTTTTCATTAAAATATTTCTAATTTCGAATGCTGACGATAATAATACATACATATATTATAATTATTTATTATTATTATTATTATTTTTACAAAACACGTATAAATATCAAATAATTTTATTCGATATTATACTACTAGCATGGGACTTGTGGAATTAAATACTTGTGAAAATTATTTCTTCATGATAATTAAAAACATTACATTGAGTCAAGTTTCATACTTATTGGCATTTTAATGAGTCCGTTCGCATTTGCGTTTGGTATAAATACCACGGATATTTATGAAGTGCGTATATGTGCTCTTCAACGGCATGAATACGCTTGGATGTCTTTGAGTGATTTTGTTTCGATGATATGGAACCATTCAATGAATTCCGTTTCATAAAAATATCTCCCATCAAGGAGTGTATTTCAAACGAGTGATGAAAAATCGCACAACAAGGAATCGAAACTATGACGTATATTTCAAGTATAACATAAGAATTCCGAACTCGAGCATTTCATTCGATTCGAACGTATTGTACAATGATGTGATTTCATTCGTGTTTATTGTTCTGAACCGTGCGCACGAACCGTGTTTTCAAATGAAAAATAGTACGCGTGTTAAACAAAATAAAATAAAAATAAATAAATAAAAAAAAAAAAACAAAAAACTTAAAAGTTTGTTAAATCGTAACGATAGCTGATGGGATATGTTTTTTTCATAAACGTTCGATCGAGACGTTTTCCGCAAAGAGTGTATAATGAATATTATATAGACGCGTATAGAGTAGCGGGGGTAATCGCCGACTTCGCGAAGGGAGTTTAGTCATACTTTTCACGTCTTAATAAAACACGGCCGAGCCACGATAAATCAAATCTGAAGCGGGTGTCAAAAAAGTTCAAGCTATCGAAAATCTGATTCATCAAGATTAATTACCGTTGTGGTGTACCTACGTTCCGAGAGACCTAATATTTTATTCAAGTCGTCGAGAACGACTTGTTATCGCGGTCCGAGCTGTTGGCCATTCCAAAGTACCTATTTTCAAGTCGCGTGATCGCATCACGATAAACATTTTTTGACACCCACGATATCACGTCGTCGAGTAAAACTCGAGTTTATCATACCGTTTGGACGTACGAAATAGTGGGTAACAGCTACCGAACGGTTTTTGAATGTTATCGTCAATTGATGTTGCTCGCCTAGTTTTGAAATATAAACAAATAATAGTATCGATTTTAACGTTTGGCTATGTTTTAAAAAAAATCTTGTAAATGAGTGAATATCAGCGAACAAAAGTCGTATACACACGGCGGTACTGAGTTCAGATCTGTTAGAGAAACTGTTGGTTATTTTTGTATTTCGTCTGTCGAGTACTCTAGTTTCATTAAACATTTTCCATTTTTTTCTTATGACGTATTGAGCGATTGCCCCAGTTTCCCCACTCCAATTTTATCACTGGCTGGGTATTTTACTTCTTAAGAATCGTCGCCATGGACGTGCGCATGGGAGAGACACGATGAGCAGTGATTCCTTTTGTGAGCTGATTTTTTTTTCCAAATAATGTTATAAATATTATGCAGATCAATCAATAGTTATTCAGGAAATGCTAAATCTTGAATTTTTCATTACAGCAAATCATTGTAAACCATATTGTATAAAATTGATATTACCACTATTGCTATTATTAATTTTGAACAAAGTGCATATGCATATATTTATATTTCTTTCGATATTATGGGCATCTACCGATATTAAGAAAAAGCACAGTATTAACTACTACTATTGGTCATAATTAAAAACAGTGTTATGAGTTCGAAACTATTACCGTTCAACCAATTCAAATGAAAAACAAAAACAAAATAGATATTTTTTTTTTCAAATAAACGCTTCAATGAAACTAATAGGCGTACAGAATAAAAGATAATTACGTATTTGATGACACTTTGATTGGCATAGGTTTTCGAAGGAGAGAATGGACAGATGAGACATAGACTTTTGAAATCGACAGAATTTTGGAGACACATATTTTTTTCACGTCAATCATAATTATTATGACCGTTTTGTTTGATAGAGTGTCTTCTTCCACTCCTAGAAAACATTTCTGTAGACACACAAACCAAAATTTTGGCCCCCAAAGTATGCACAAGCCTATGTTTGTCACTGAAGAATTTTCACTGAATATTTCTCTAGGTTATGTCGGATGCTTGATTTTATTTTATACATTTATAGCCATCACTCGTTTGCCCCGATAATGCATCATCATGGAACGCCATCGAAGCCGTTCGAACGTCAGAGTCGAGGAGAATGTAACGATTTTAGGCGTACGGCGTACGTGCCAGTAAGTCCGTGCCCTTATCCCGTACGGACACACACGACGAAACGCACATAACTTTTTCAGTCGACCGAGATGAAAATTTACGTAATAACAATAATACTAATAATAATAACAATGATAATAATAATAATGGCATCACCGTCGCGGAAATTCCCACTTAGCGACCGGTGGACGAAGTGTGTGCGGGCGATCGTAAATTTTCCCGATTTTTATGACTAGTCGACTCTTCCGGCAGTAAAGTCGTCCGGGCCTACTATGGTTTTGCCGGGATATCGTGCACGGTTATTGTCCCGGGTAAATATCACGTATTCCAGAAGGAAATATGTAAATATCCCGAAGAAACGCAGCCGTGCGAGGACAGTGGAAAAACAAAGTATGGTCGTAATTGCAACGGTTTCGATTAATATTTTAAAACTCCGTCACGAAGTACGTATGAAAACAAATCTCGTCGTGATCATATTATTAATACGTGCAAATGTTATGACTTATGCGACGGTTCACGTCAACGCTATACAAAGATTTATCACTTGACAATGAGTTATACGAAATTAAATGAAAGATTCAATTAATATTGATTAAATTGAACGAGTAGGTACGAATAAATTATTGTGGCGAAAATTCGAATTTCGTAAAAGTTTTTCACATCACAACTAACGCCGATCCGGAAGGGTTCGTGTATTTTGATTTTTTTTTTAACTCAAATAGATCCAAGACAGTTAACCATGCGATCGGGAGAGTAGATAAGTGCGTATCTACCGGCAAACTAGGATCGTACGGTGGCGCGACTGCAAACCTTGAATTTCAGTTACGTCTTTTACTACTCATACCGAATATACGTTTGTCGAACGTATAGATTGAAGAGGCGATTAATAATGTTCAGTATACATTTTTAAAACCTATATGTTATAAATTGAATAGGTATACCTATTACAACCAATTTGCAAAACTTCGAATTTACAAGTTGTAAACTAAAAGAAATGTTGCAGATATTATGTTCCTGTTTGATTTACTGAACGGTCGTATTGATTCCCCGGAATTGCTATCTATGATTGGTTTTAAAACACCAAATCGCTTTTTAATAATATCGAATTTGTTTCATACACCATTTTATAAGAACAACTACAGTTTCGAATCTTTTTTTCCCTAGAGCTCTCTCATTATGTTATGTTATAGCCGATCACATTGATTTTTTTTTTATGTCACGTGATTTATTTTAATAAAATGTATACTTAGGTTTAAATCTAGCTATAAATTAAATACTTTGTTTGTAATTAAGATTAAGTTAAGTATTAAGGTTGAAATGTGTTATTATCTGTTAGCCAAATTGAAAATATTAAATGTTATTAAATTAATTCATGTCATAAATTAGTAATTATCAGGGTTGAGATTTTATAGCATTTGCATATTTCTTATGAGATGCTTAAAAAATAGCAGAGTAAGCTAAAAATGTGTTTCATGATACAGAGAACTCAAATTAAAAATTTTATTTTGCTTTTTTTTGAATATTTTACGATTTTTTAGTTTTTACTGCTTTTTTAACGTTTTTTGAGCCTTTTTTGCATTTTTACCTGTTTTTGAATCAAAATCTGTCAACATTTTATGAAATTATATTTTAGTAATCGTGTTTTTAGATTTTAGTCAATTGAATTATCAAATAAATTGTAAATGTACCTATAGATTAAGTAAATAGGCCAATTACGACGATGCAACGCCGTACAGCGTTAAGTATAATATAATACTACGATAATATCGTATTAGGTCTTTGGTTCTAATTTTTGTTATCTGCTTATTTTGTTGGTTTTTTTTTGTCGATTTCTACTGCGATTATTAATCGCCGATTATCAACGTTGTATTACAGTCAATTCATTTTAAATAGTCGTCTCGTGTGCCTGCACTCGCGTGTTACGTTGTATTTTCGCCGTTTATGTGTAGTAATTTTGTTTTGAAATGCCAAAAGTTAAATCATCTCTTTCGTGTAAACTCAAAAATGTTGTATCCGAGTTCGGCGAAGATGTGTTTAAGGTAGATGACAATGTATTATTTTGTCAATTATGTGAGTGTAAAGTGAACAGTGAAAAAAAATTTAACATAACTCAGCATTTAAAAACAGATAAACATATTAAAGCAACGAAGCGCCATCAAAATAAAATTGAAAAAAAACAACAGTTTCTTACGAGCTACCAAAAAAACTCTTTTAATGTCGATTTATGTAAAGCATTTATAGCGGCAAACATTCCTTTAAATAAATTATGTAATCCAATATTTCGACAATTTCTTGAAACGTACATGAAAAATCCGATTCCAGATCAAACCACGTTAAGAAAGTTATATGTGGATGATATATATATAACGAGACTATGGAAAACATTCGGTCCAAATTATCTTCTAAGTAAATATGGGTCAGCATCGATGAAACAACCGATGTCGAAGGACGGTATATAGCAAATGTGATTGTCGGCAGTCTTGAAGCCGATCGTCAAGGTGTTGTATTTTTACTTCATACTGAAGAACTAGGAAAAACAAATTTTTCTTCTATCAGCCAGCTATTCAACAAGTCAATGGGTATATTGTGGCCGAACGGAGTACAACATGAACATGTTCCTTTATTTGTATCAGACGCCGCACCATATATGGTAAAGGCAGGTACGGCTCTCAAAGTTTTCTATTCTAAAATGCTACACGTGACGTGTGCAGCCCATGGTTTGCACAGAGTAGCAGAACAGGTTAGATCTCATTTCAGTTCAGTGGATAAGTTAATAGCAAGTGTTAAACAAGTATTTAAAAAAGCTCCAAGTCGGTTACAATTATTTAAAAATGAACTTCCTGGTGTAAACTTGCCGCCAGAACCAGTTATTACACGTTGGGGAACCTGGATTAATGCAGCTAGCTATTATTGTGAGAATATACAAGCTGTTCGTCATATTATTGGAATACTCGACCAAGAAGTTGCGATTAGTATTCAAAAAGCAAAAAAATGTTTAGACAAACCTAATCTTAAAAATAACTTGGCATACATTAAATCAAATTTTTCTATTTTATCTGTAGCCATTGATAAATTGCAAGCAAAAAATCTGTCCTTAGCCACATCATTAAATATTATTGAAAATATCGAAGAAACACTGAAAACACTAAATGGTGAACATGGTAAACCTATATATCTCAAATTAAAAAACGTTTTAGAAAAAAATAGTGGTTTGTTTAAATTAAAATATATTTCAAATATCTTGGATGGTGAAGAAAATATAAATATTGGTGAATTACTTGGTGAACTTACATGTAGCGATATTGTATATTTCAAATACGCACCAATTGTATCAGTGGACGTCAAACGTTCATTTTTGACGTACAAGACTTTTTTGTCAAACAACCGCCGTAAATTCAAATTCGATAATCTGGCCAAGCATTTGATAATTCAATGTAACACTCAAGGTAAACATTTTAAATCGCTTACTTTTTATTTAAAATGTTTGAAAATAATTTATTGGGAAATTTTTTTTACAGCCCTTCAGGATTCTGACCAGAGTGACTAAACTACGTATACCTAATAATTTCTAATTTGTAAGTGATTATTGATAAATTAATAAATTTCCTTTTTTTTTCATATTTTGTTGTTTCCATATTTTTAGCGCATATTTAACGATAATTAACTTAAGTAACTACCTATAATAATTTTAAATTTGTAAGCGATTAATTAATAAATTTCCTTTTTTTTTTTTTTTTCATATTTTGTTGTTTTTATTGCATATTTTTAACGCATATTTAGCGATAGTTAAGGTCATATTATAGCGCATATTTAAGCAATTTTAAGTGCTATAAAATCCCAACCCTGGTAATTATTCATTATTATTATCATAATTTACTTTATTGTATTCATACTCTATTTTCATTATTATCTTAATTATTGTTAATTCTTATATTTTCATGTTGAATCTTTATACTTACTGTACTATTAATATCAAAGGGAACCTACCCATTTAAAATGTATAAATAAAAATAAAATAATATCGTTTATAAAAATGGTTTTAAGGGATAGAGGTGGCTCGCGGTAATCAGATGATATCACCTTATCGCAAAACGACAAACGATGTAATGAACGATTATAAACATTGTAATGTATATTAAAAAAACAAACGGATTTTTATCGTTTCATATTACGTTATGCACACTCATAAAACAGTATAAATTATTAAACACACACTATAGATAATTAAAAACTATCTGACGGAAGTAAAAGTATAATAATTTAGAGGAAATGATAAAATGAATTACATATATTGCCTCGTCGAGCAGTATGAGTTAGTCACATATAGTTACGACAAGTTTCGATTTAAAATAAAGATACACCGTTAGGTAGAACAAAATTTTTAATCCGATCGCGGTTTTATTCGAATTCGACTTTGTGGCTATCCGATGATTGTTCTCAAAATAAAAACCTGTCACGCAAATACACATTTCAATAAGACTACACGTTTTCTCGTACATTTCCGATGCGTCGACGAGTACGTAAATACCATTGTCTAGGTACGGTTTTTAATGTAATCGAATCAAACGAAACGTTATGTTTCGTCATAGTTTTTACATGACTATATTGACGGCGTACGTCGTAGCGTGCCCGGAGTGGCACGAGAGTTTGTTTTGTTGTTCATCATACGATCTGTTTACTTTTGAAAAACCGGCATCGAACGAACTCCGTGAGAACAAAAACATCGAGTATTACTCGCACGATCGGGCTCCACGTCCACGTGACGTTACGACCCACGGTCGATGATACTCGTATTGTATCCGGCGACGCGCAGCTCCTTCGGTGAACCGTTTGCGGAACTTTCACGAATGATTCGTCGCCCTGGTAGATTATCATGTACGAAGACAAACATGTCTTTCGTGACTTCTATCCGCGAACAGTCCTTGTCGCGTGTTTTTTTTCGACACGTTTCTTACGCGTAATAATTACGCTGACCTTTTTTGATCCACGACCTCTAAATTTATTCATTTAAAAGGTGACCTTTGACTGAATCGTATTCAAGTATGATTTTAGGCTGCAACTTGTTTGCGCAAAATCTAAAATTTTTACCTGAAATAACGGAACTCGTTTGTACACATGATAAAGTTAAATCAACAACTAGTTTGCGCAAAATCTAATATTTTAATTTCATTTTTACCTGAAATGGAATTTTTCGTCGGGACTTCGCTTGATCATAAGTTATGACTATTTTTCAATATATCAGGTGATTATCACAGCGCAAATTTAGTCTAACGTGACAATTTCTATTGAGCGGAACGTATTTGTACGACTTAAAATTTATAATTTTTATCGTAGATTTCGTATTTAGTGAAGTGTTTGAATCGCGTCGTAATAATAAATGTATAAGTATATACAATTTTAAGTTTGCAAAAACTCAGAGTGCAAAGAACATTGACTTGTATTTTCGTTGTACGAACAAAAAATGCAAAGCTATAGCTATTTTAAACCAACAATGTACTCAAGTAATTCGGTGTAAAAATGATCGTACTGATCATAACGAATGCACAAGAAATGAAATAATAAAAAGAGATGATTTGCAGCATTTTAAAACGTAAGACCGATATAGAACTACACATACAACCAAATAAGATTATAAGACCCCAAGGATGTGTAGGTTATTGTCCCTTATGTCCAAATCGATTGTTTGTCAGATTTGTCCACGATTTTGCTTACTCTCGTTTAAATAAAATCAATTTTTTTTTGCATATTTTTGCATATTTTGAACACAATGCATATAATTGCATATTTATAGATTTTAAGGTTTTTTATTTCTTTTTAACTTAAATTTTTAAATTTTTATAAATTATTTTTAATTTTAAATGGCGTTTATTTCATAATACCGATAGTTTTTGGTTTATCCGTCGAATTGTAAATATATAGTATAAATACTACCCATCTAATCTTATCTTATCAATTAAAAAATCAAAAGAATTGTTTGAAGACAAACATTTACAAAATGATTTAGCTTATTTAAAAAGTAATTTTTGTTTTCTCATCCAAGCTATAACTAACCTAGAAAAAAGTACTCTATCCCTTGACGAAGGTTTAAACACTATTTTAAATGTGAAAGATAAACTGAATAAATGTAACGGGAGAGCAGCAGAATTGGTAAAAACTAAAATGGATTTTCTACTAAAAAAAAAATAAGGGATTTAAAACTATTAAAAATTCATAGAATTATAAACGGTGAATATGAAAATGAAGAAGAAGATATTAATATTAATCTAACTCCAGGGAAAATCGCGTCATTCAAATATGCACCAATAACCTCGTGTGATGTGGAAAGGAGTTTTAGTCAGTATAAATCTATTCTACGTTCAAATCGCCGGTCGTTCATATTTGAAAATTTGAAACAATTTATCATAGTAGCGTGTAATAATATAAACTAATATTTAATGTAATTATATAAACTTATATTTAATGTAATAATAATAAATTATGAATTACGATAAAAATATGTATCTAGAAATAATAAAAATTTGTTTTTGCATATTTTTGCATATTTTGGTAAATCAAATGCATATTTTACAATTTGTTATTGCATATAAATCCTAGCCCTACTCATTACGACTCAGCGACCTCTAGACAATGCGCCACTGCATTAGATAATCAAGCATTGTGTTCTTTGCCGATGTTAATTATTTTGGTTCTTGACGATGTCAACACAGTTGTATTAAAAGTATAACGTTTGTTCGTTTATAAAATTTGAATTTTTTAAATCTTAGGAAAAAATTTAATATAACAATTAGTATTTTACAATATACCGTTTCACACGCTGACGTTTTTTAGATTCTGAGTGAAGCGAAGGATCTTATGGTTTTACAATGATGTTTATTATTTTTTTTATTATTTTTTATTTTTATTTTTTTTATTTTTTTTTTCTGTAAACACTTTTTCGTATAGAAATCCTTGTCCAAAAGTTTCGTCCAGCAACTTTTTAGATTCGAAATTGAACTGAGATGGTACTTTAAAGGAGTCATTTTTCCAAAATCTCCATAGTTTTTCCAGTAATCAAGAATAACGATCGAAAAACTGAGTAAAAACGGTAAAATTGGTAAAAATCCGCCGTAAACGAGATTTTCACTGTTCAGATTTTAGGCATTTAGTCATAAATCGAAAAGTATTGAAGCTAGAAATTTGAAAATTTTATCCAATATCAAATACATAATTTTTTATATTAGACAACATTTTCAGAACAATTATAGCATTTTTGACTTAAATATAGAACTTTTAATTTACCAAATTGTTTGAAAGTTTTTATGTAATATAATTTTAAATATTTGACAAAAAGTTCTGAAAATTTAATATGACCTTACTCATATACCTACCTAATTATCCTAACAAAAATTCAAAAATCGTTAGTCATTATTTTTTTTTTATACACACTTTAATAAATTATTATAACTCACCAAAAATTATGCAAATAACCGTAAAATACGTAAACAGTATTTAAATAATAATATATTATATTACACTGAAGCTTTGCTCAGAATCGTTTTATACTAAAGAAATGAGTCATCATTTCTTTAAAACTTAATACATTCATCACCAATATCTTGTCCGAGAACCGAAGGGACGAAGGACGAACTTGTACCACCATCATCTCACTTACCAGCTTTTTATTATTTCGTATATTCATTTTTCGCACGAGTAAAAATTCGAAAATCTTTTCCACGATCTCGGCGTTACATTCACGTACGTTTTACAGTGAATTTCTATTTAAGAACGCAAAATTTATTTTATCCTTGAAAACGGAGTTTCGACTTAAAGTTATTATTAGTACTTTTTGAAACAGTTTGCAAAAAAAAAAAAAAAAAACAAATTAGGAAATAAAAAATATACTTAATAATAATCACAAGTTTTTTTTTTACCAGCATAGAGCCTTGTACGATTCCCTTTGAACCCGAACACATTATTTTCAACGGGTCTCGCCCGAGTGTGACCGTTTTCGTGCACGCGTATTCACGTGACAATTATTCTCGCTGATCGCACGTCAAAATAAGCGTAAACCTATTTTGTTCAAAGCGTCTTCCGCGCGCCTGTAATAATCATGTACGTTTTGTGTGTAAAACGCCGTGTCTCGGGATAAAAAAACGCCGCGGCAGCGCAAACATTGGTTTTTGACATATTTCTCACGGTAACGTGTATACATTATGTACATATATATATATATATATATATATATTGTAGCGTCTTTTTAAATTGTGTAATATTTCCTTATTCATTCGACTGGTGCCGCGTACTTGAAAAACTTGGCGTAAAAAACTTTTATGACAATTTTAATGGATGTTGCTCCTGAGAGCCGGTCGCCAGAGTAGTTTTTACGTTCGAGACAATTAATTCAGCGATTTGTGTCCCAGCATGATGTAAATAATTTAAAAATTAAAAAACACCGTGAATAATGCGAGCACAACGCGACATTTTGTTGGAATAATACGTTTTTAATACACGCTGATAAATATTTTATATCTCAACAGTATTTTGCGTGTGTACAGATGCCGCGGAAACCCGGACGAAGTTTTACTGCATTGTTTGTCTGTGTTTTACACACACACACACACACACACACACACACACACACACACACACACACACACACACACACACACACACACACACACACACACACATACACACACACATACCTATGTGTATAAATGCAATATACATATGCGTATCAAACGAATCACGTATTGTCCGGAAAATTATTATAAACGATTTTGGATTCCGAGTAAGCCAAAGAATATATTGATTTTACAATGATGGTTTTTTATTCGCTTTTTACATTTTCATGTTCGTGAAACACTTTTTTCGAGTATGAACTAATAGTCCAAAAGTTACGTTCAGCTCGTCGATAGATCAAACATTTTATTATTTTATTATTTTTCGAAATTCTAAGTTGTTTTTTGATAGCGTGTAAACCACGATCAGAAAACGGAGTAAAAAGTGTAATAAATTAGACTATCTTGATATCAATTTTATTTATTTAGGATTAGTTTTAATAATATTAACTATGTCTGAAGTCAACATTTGTATCAAGTAGCAAAAATGATTTTTATTCAACTTTGGCAATTTTTCTAGAAAAAAAAATGAATAATAATCACAATAATAAAATAACTAATTTTGGGTGGTATATACAATTTTGGAAATATTTTGTTTCATGAAAAAGTTTATCATATGCAGTCTGAAATTCTGAATCAAAAGATAAGTGTTCTTCTATTGAAAAATTCAGTCCCTGCATAATTTTCTATCTATGTTCCCAGTTTCATAAAGTTTGGCTTCATGATATTAATACGTATTTGAAGTTATTATTTTGACAAAATTGATTATTGTCAAATAAATTAAGAATGGTTTATCACTCCAAACAAAAAAATTTGATTTATTATTAAGTGTTATGGATAAAATTACTTTTTTTTGATTTTGTCAATTTTTTAGAATTCAAATTTGTGAAAATAGATCTTTTTCGTGAATAATTTAATCGACATGGATTATTTGGTACTTACTCAAAAATTATTATTGAAGACTTGAAAATGGCACTGATAATTGTAACGTATTGAATTTACTTTCAAAACTAAGCAAATAGTAAAATAATCTCACTGGGCTCTACTCAAAACAATTTTCCAAAATAAATGATTTGACATTGGCCATATTAAATAATATAGTAGGCACAACACAGTTGTGTGACAGATTAGTCAATGGTAAAAATGGTCCACCCACCACCACCACATTTACCAACGGGATTTGTGTGTATTCAACGATTTTATTTAGTTAGTTGAATAAAGTACGTTTCCAATTTATTATTTAATTTCCGGCTTGTTTTGTTCTACGATATAAAAGAAACGGAATATTTTTCATTCGCAATTCATTAATTTTGAAACGTTTTCTCAAAAGGTACGACTTATTTAAAAATTAACTCAACGCGGAGATTCCATGTATAAGACCAATAATTATTAATTTGCCCATTCATTTTTGAACGACGGGCTACTCCTCTTTCCTTTGACTTCAACGATTGGGTTCTCAGCAGTTGAAATATCCTAAATTCAATTCGAATGATTCGACGACAACGCGAATCGGATCTAGTCGCACGTATCCCGTAGACCGGTGCTTGATTGTAAATAATTAAAAACCAAAGTGCAGACAATATTTTAAACGCCCTCTTTGCCACCGTCGTGTCTCTATTAATAAGAGCGTACGACCGGAATATTTTGCGAGAATATTTCGTAATTTATCAGTGAAAATTCGTATAGTATATTGAATGAATACATCCGAGCTCTGTAGTCGTACGGTTCATATCAGCTCTGACGGTGGGACGACCGTGAAGCACGCGGAGATATATTCATTTGTATCACCGAAATTTAATATTTTTACCGACGTCATATCAAAATGGAGTTCAATAATAATTTAAATTGCTCGTGCGCTTTGAAGCGAAATTATTTTTTCAAAAAGCCCGAAGAGACGGAGTCTTCTAGATATTACATACCGTCGAAGGAGGAGGGGGGCAGAACGGTAATTTAAAATGAAGTACAAAACAACTTCCCGATAACATGATATATACATATACTATATTATGTGTGTATATAATACGATACGTACAATATATATATATATATATATATATATATATATATATATATATATATATATATATATATATCGATACGTTTTCGCGGGACCGATGGCTTTTACATGGCGTTATTATTGCATTTGTCCACGCGCGCACACACGCATAACGCATGATATGTTTACGTTCAGCGACCCATTTCGGGTTTCCGGAATATTGTGCATGAAATTATTATTCATGGGTCGACGAAAATGGTCATAAGTCATTTATTTCTATTACGTATCTCTATGACGTCGTCGTCCCTAGAAAGGGATAACAATAGACATAGATAAAGAGTGGTGGAGAGGAGGGGGGAGAGAAAAGAAAATTATCACATTACCGACATTCGTGGTCGTTATCACGATCACTGACCGTAGTTCTGTATTAGGTCTTTTGTTCTTTTATCTGACACACACACACACACACTCGCTTTTACTAGCAGTACCGCGGTGATTTTCTCCAGGGAAATCATTTTCGTCTTCACCACCGACGGCCGTGACAAGATTAATAGATGCTTATAGACAACGTTAATACGAGGGATTTCTAGAGAACAGACGGACGACGCCGACCCTCGCCATTTGTCGTCGTTTTACGCGACGTGAATTTGGCCGTGCACCGCGCCCGAGAGTGACACTCGCAATATCGACTCCTGCCTCCCGGCGTGGGGGCCCGCCGTCGTCGCAGCACGTGACGTAGGCAGGTATGAACGCGGGTTCAGTTCAGCCGAATGCAAAATCGATTTTCACGCGGATCATTCACGTCGGTGGCCGAATGCCGTACCGCCTCGAATTTCGGGAAACGCCAGAGCCCCGCGCCCCGATCTTCGACGACGACGGCGACGTGTTCGGCGTGCACTTCACGGTCTGCCGGGGGCCCTGTGCGCGTGGAAATTATTCAGCGGTACGAATTTCTCCCGGTCTCGAGTAGTCCGCGTTGATCATCGTTGGTTTCGGTCGTCCGAAAATTAAACGATAAATAGACCGACGGAAGTGTTTGTGTGTTTAGCAGTTAATTTGAATTTCATTGTTCGAACCACAAACATCAACACACACACTACACCAATAGCGCCATTAATTTATAACGCAATGTGTACCTACTGCTTTGGTCGGCAAATATTATGTGACATCGCGAGTGTGAACACTATTGAAAACACCGTCGACAACGAAAACAAGAGTTGAAATAATACACTGCGAATCGCCAGCGAGAATTATTAGAAACCAATTTGATTTTAAACGGAAGAGTTTTTGAACAGCACAAAACAAAATATAGCCCGTCGAACTCTAATGATCGACTCGACATAACCTAACGTGGAAGTATGTACTTCTGTTACGGGCGTATAGTGTAACCATCAGATTTTTCGAAATTTGTTACACAAATATTACTTTTCACAAAGATAGTTTACGGAATAGAGTGTGTAGAAAAACGTTTTGTACGTCTTTGTCCCACTAGCTAAATCACTTGTTTTTAACTTAACGAAGTATTTAATAACAATTGCTTTAATTTAATGCCTTACTGTATTAAATACTTTGAATATTTGTGAAATGTACACTTAAATGTGCTTGTTTTTATCCTTAGTTATTAAACTTGGGTTTCCTCAAAATAATCTCACTTAAACAAATTTTAATTTAACTTAAGAACTCGTAACATTTTAATTAATCTTTTTTATGAATGATTGGAATGGGATTTTACTATACATTAAACATTAAATAAATTATTTTTATCGAGTTTAATTTAGAGATAAGACAATAATTTTATTTAATTAGCCAGAGAAATACAACTTGATTTGCTTATAAAAGTACATTATAAATATGTGATAAAAAGAAACAATGGTTTACCAGATATTATCTTTGTTCAGACTATTATGAAATTGCTACTGGTTTTATTTATTTTGCTTGAATATTTTCAAATTTCAATCCAAGTACACGTTATCATGTTTGCTAATTTATTATTGACTATTCAATCAAATAAATGCATATTTTACGTCTAGGATATATGATATGTATTATTAAGTCGTATAAATATAACGCAAGTGCGAGCGAGCGAGCGTGTGTGTGTGTGTGTGTGTGTGTGTGTGTGTGTGTGTGTGTGTGTGTGTGTGTGTGTGTGTGTGTGTGTGTGTGTATTTGTGTGTAGCAAGTGTTATAAATACATCATATACGATGTTGTTGGTTATTGAGAATTACATCATGATTCAATAAATCGTAGAACATACCAAATGAGGTGGCATTAAACATTCATCTATGAAACTTGATAGAAGAAAATATAAATGAACTTGTAGTTCAAAATATGATATAATACGTATACTGTTGAAACATCAAACTTCCAATAAACAAAATATTAAAAAAAAAACAAAAAATCGTTTGAAATATTATATTTTAAAAGATTTTTTTGTTTTTTTTTTGTTTTTTTTTTTAAATATTATATCCTGAGGGTACTGTCACTGGACAGCCTCCCTCCTCATATTAGTCATGTGATGTAAATACTATTCTATTTTTAGCCTATTTGCTTATTGTACATATGTTACAGATTGTAAATTTTTCTATTTTAATAATAAAAAAAAAATATATATATATATTTATATATATATATATATATATATATATATATATATATATATATATATATTATATTATATTATATAATGAATATAAAATAATATTTTGACTTAGATTTTGGTCAGTATTGAAGTTTTTAACAATGACTGCTGAGCATAGAAAAAAATTTGTACTTGTAAATAGAAATAACGTATGGCGGTGAAATTCAATTTTTTTTGGATTTTTAAAATGTTTTTGTAAAAAGTGGTTTAATTAAGGTATTTACAACTATTATATCCACATTTAAATTTGTTTTTCACGAGCTTTAAATGAATGTGTTCCGTAATTTTTGAAGTTTTATAAATAACGTTTTTTTTATCAATAGATGAATAGTTTGTCAACCACCACCACTGCATAAGTGTACTCATTGGTGTCAAAACGATAACATTGTGTGTTCACATGGAAATCCTTTTATGTAATGTCACGGTTATTAAGTCTGTGTGCTGAATTGGCAAATTTTTATTGTAAACATAATATGTGATGTATATATATATTTACTGCAAAAAAGAGTAATCTATGATAAACGCACTTAATGATTTTATTTAAAGATGTTTTGTTTTATCGAACTTCATGCATGTAGAATGCAGACAGACAATGTCGACGCAAATATTGGAAAACGCTCAGGGGTTTCAAGGTCCACCCGTGCTATATTTAGTACATTCTACACAAAGTTCTTTTAAAAGTTTTTTAAACTTACAAATCTTCGTAAACGACGACGAAGTTAGCGTTATGACTACATCAAGTGGAAATATAATGCTGTTCGCTACGCTTTATGTGATTTATTAAAAAAAAAAAAAGTTGCCTGTTGTTTTTAAACTAGTTTAATGATATTCATGGATTTGTCTTTTATTCGTATTTTCTTATTTTCGACTTCTCTCGTCATTATTTCATCTTCGTCCCGTCACATTCCATTCCAACCAATATTTCAGACGTGTACTATCGTATGTATATGATGTGAACCTTTCGTATGGATTCGCGAGACTTTTGACTGGATTGTTCAGTAGGTAATATACGCGTACGAGAAAAACGCGTGAGCAATTAAAAAGACAAACCACAATCGTATACGGTTATAATATTTTATGATTTTACACACACACACACTCTCTCTCTCTCTCTCTCTCTCTCTCTCTCTCTCTCTCTCTCTCTCTCTCTCTCTCTCTTACGTGATGTGTAGACAAAATCGATCGAATGTCACGTTGGATTTGTTTTGCGGCTTAAATTATGGCGCCCGTGAAACACAGATTTCAATCCCCGCTGGAGTTCGAAACACATAAATCACTGACCGCCTTCTTTTATTGAACCATATTTTTATAATCACTAAACATTTTGGCGTCCGTATGATTGATGTTGACGAAGTCTACTTCCGTGCCAATATGTCATTGCAGGAGTGTTTCACTAAAAACCGTAAATAAATCAACCAGGACACACCAGGGATTTTAGGTTTAACAGCGTTTTAGTGCGCAAGTACACAATGACGCGGGCGACAAATTCGCATATAAATAAATACATAAATAAATAAATAAGTAAATATACGTACGCAAATATGTGTTACGAACTCACCGAGCCGCTCCAAATGTGGTCCGTTTCTCACGCTTTCATTAGCGGCACTCGTACGAGGGGAACATCATGTTGCGCCGGAATACACTAGTGTCGCGTTTACGCCGTTGTGTACATCAATGTCACTCATGGCCTAAAATTGCATACACGAGACGCCGTGTTAAACTTATCATAATTATTATTTCGGTCGTGCCTAATAATTAATTTCGGCGAGCGGTAAACCATCATACTCTGTTGATCCGACGCGACGGTAAACGGTTGTGTTTCTCTAAAAAAACAAACATCATCTATGGCCCTTCGAATTTTGTTCGGCCTCCGTAAAACACGACGACACGTCTTATAGTATTATGTGAATCGTTAATGGTATTTCGTCGCTAATTTATTCTGTTATTACCTTGGGTTAAAATGATGTCATCTGTACCAAAATATGTGATCTTTATTCACTCTATGTCATCTTGGCTAGAACGCGTAACGCGAACGCGAGAACTCTTGCAGTGTTGCCACATTTAAAATACGGCCATCATCAATAGTTTTAATACAATTATTATACTGTGTCTGATAATGTTTCATCGATCAAGTGATTTTTACCAAGGAAGTTTACTCGATTATCATTTGAATTTCGCTTACAAAAAATAAATATTATCATTAAGATTATAACTATGAAATATAAGAAAATAAAAATCTTTACCTTTTCTTTCGGACTGATTTCAGCAAGTCGATTTCACCATGAGGTGCAAAGTAAAATATCTCATTAAACTAAAAGTAGTAAAATATATATATATATATATATATATATATATATATATCGATAGAATATTTCAGGTATTTTTGATAAATGCACACATGTTTGATCAAGTAACAGTTTTGAACTCTTTTTAATTTTCATAAATACTTTATTATCATGCAACAAATTTAATTGTCGTCGTGATTTTTAAAATTTTCTTAACGAGTAAGCACTTTTAATAATTTTTTAATTTTTTACAAATATTAAAAACAATATATATATATATATATATATATATATATATATATTAATTTCAAAATTGCAATATTTATTATTTGAGAAATAGTTTTAAAGACCAAGTTTGAAACGATGCATTATTCGTAATACAGTTTTTGCGGATTTCTCGAACTTCTTCATTGACGTCTTGATACACAAGGTGTAATAAAATTATATGTTTGTGTATGTGTGTGTGTATGTGTGTGTGTGTGTGTGTGTATGTGTGTGTGTGTGTGTGTGTGTGTGTGTGTGTGTGTGTGTGTGTGTGTGTGTGTGTGTGTGTGTGTGTGTGTGTGTGTGTGTGTGTGTGTAAATGTGGGTGTGTAAGTGTGTGTGTGTAAGTGTGTGTAAAAGTGTATTTTTCTTTTTTCGAGAAATGCCTTGACATTACGCTCTGTGAATCCGAATATTTTTTTTTCTTTTTACCGGTGTAGTTTAAGCTTCAGTGATAACCAACCCGTTGATATCCACAGAGAGTTTTGCGCCTCCGGGCTGTATATAACTTTATTTCTTTACTACGCCTTCTTGGTTCTACGGAGACTCGCTTCGTCAAATAATTGTTCCACTTATATCTATATATAATTAAACACATGTCAAATTGGTTATTTTTATGCTATACAGATGTAATATGTATACCATTAATGACTTCTGAAATTTATTTGAATAGTTTTATTGTTCGAAGACCTGTTTATTTTTTTTCACCATTTTAATCGGTATAAAAACATATGTAATGTGTGTTGACTGTTGACAAGTGCGATGACATATTTTCTTATATCTTACAAGTTTCATTGGGAACAAATTATTAATAAATATGTATTTTAATATTATACACTCGCTATTTGAATTCTATTTTTAAAGTAATGTTATTGTTATTTTTCCCTTAAAGAAGTCGAGAAATAATATCATGAATGTGCGTAGAAAATATAAATATGTTATACTCAATCATTTTATGGTATCATTTTACTTTTTGTTATATTTTTCATTATTTTTTGTGGCCATTTATTTAAAAACAATTTTAATCAAACTTCATAAAATATAAATACACGTCAACAATAGGTTTTCGAATAAATATAATGAAATTAAATATGTTATTTGTTAAAAATGCAATTTACAATGTAAATAGAAAAATAATTAGAAATCCTGTCGGTTTCGAATATTATAAAATTAACTTGACCTGAAGTTATTTTTTTTTCAAATTACTGTTTGATTTTATTGTTATAATTTTAATCAATTTCAGCAATCCTATTTAACATGTTGAAACAATTATTTGATTTAATATCGCAAAAAAGGGTTTACAGCATTTAAAGTTTATTGAACCATTATTGGACAAATATTTATCTTTACTGGTTGTTAAACATTGTTTTAGATCAGCGTTTCTCATGCCAGGGTATTTACATAGCATACGAGGAAAAAATGAGTCGCGACGAAACAATTATGATTGGAAATGATTTTTGTCTGTGAAGTAAAAAACAATTGTGTTTTTACTAAAATTAAAAACTATTTGACACTAAGGTTTATATTAAATTTCAAATGTATTTATTATAGTTACTACGCTTGATTTCATAGCTGGTTAGAATTAAATAAATACATTTGAATTTCTAATTTTCTATGGTTAGAATTATTTCATTGATTTTATTAGTTTCTGGTGAAAGTTAAGAACCCTTTCAAAATGATTGTTTAAAAAGAAAAGTTGAAAAATACAGTTTGAGATTCTTATTATATTTGTTATTATAATTATTATTATAATTATTTTGAATTACAGTTGCAGGGAATAAGAGTACCTATAATGTTTTACAAACTTCAATTTTGTTTATTATTTTTCATTGATCATCTTACTTTAAATATTGTCATATTAATCTACAATGATATCATTATGATTTACTTTTTAAATAATATATACGAATAGGTGTAGTATGACATTAACTCAAGTTTTATAAAATTTCGTATCAACTGTCAGGTAAAGGATCATACGTTTTATGAATAATCATTACTCATTAGATTATACTTGTATGTGATAGACAACTTATAAAAAATAAAAAGGTAAATTTTTTCTACACATAAAAAATAATTAATTATTTTGAATACAAATAGTCCTTGAGTTTTGATTAACGGATTAGAAAAATGTAAATGAATTTTAATTTAAATGTCACATGAAATTCAATAGATTACTTTTCATTCGGGTATATGACTCGTAAACAAATATATGGAAGCGATTAAAACATTCTACCAAGTAGTATTAGCAAATTATATAAAGTTTAAGGTTGTTAAATTATCGTATTGTTGTTGAAAATTAAAACGCGTTAAAACTAGTTCGCGCGTTATTAACTTAAAATCAAATATGTTGTATACGAATCGAAAACGAAATATAAAATTGGACGCATTTAAATAGTTTCGATATTTGTTTGTGCACACAAAACGTCTGAAGAATAGAATCGACTCGTTAAAGTAGTCTATCCCGTCATATACGGGTGCTACTTCTGGTTCAACACCGAACATTAATCCGCAAAACTCAAATTCAAAATTAGCTCTTTCAAAATTCCTATCCGATTTAACCTCCATAATTAATTATTTTCTTTCCACTAAATTAATGACCAATCAAATATGAAATTTACTCTTAATATTATTTCTGTTATTATATTCACTAATATTCCGTTCTGTTTATTCTTATCTGAAATAATTATCTTATTTATTATTATATCATTATGATCATTATTATTAATTACCAAATATTACTTATTGTATCACTGTATCTATCAATATCGTAATTGTTGAACTATAATAGTTATACTGAAAGTTCTTAATAAAAAAGAAAAAAATAGGTAATAGATTTTGCATACACAGATTGATGAAATGCGTTTGAAAAAAACGTTTGCGTATGATAACAATTATTCTACACGAACTCGAGGGACATTCAACCATACGATTTCGGGTTGGCCTCGAGATCGACGTCCGAAACGAGTTATATATCAACAAACAGCATTATAACATTATACGATCATGTTGTTTCAAATTAAACACGGTTTGATGAGAATTCTCGTTAATTTTAAATGATATAATAATTGACTAGTCGGGGAACGGTAAACACAAAGATTGCGAAAGACACGTTTAGCAGTGGGCCGGAGAGGGATCGGGACGATAGTGCTAGGGATAGATCGTTTAAAATCATATTAGTGTCCCGTTACTTGTTAGTTACAAATTATACAATGATCTAAGTGGGTTTATCGTCGGGGAGAAAGCAGAAAAGAAAGAAAGACTTACTAACAAATTAAAATAATCCATTCGGAGTTGGCCACTGTCAGAATGTGAGACGATTGCAATTATACGTAAAAGTTTTCGGTAACAATTCGATTTAGTCGGATTATGTGTGTTTTAATGCACGGCATTGGGGATTTAATGGGCGCAAGTTTGATGTTGAGTTTCCGACGAGACTCCCGAAGTTCTATGCATAGTGTGGGCTTTAAACAATGAAATTGTCTTACATTGAAGTTTTTAATCAGATTCCAAAGAAGATATCTGTAGGAGTCGAAAAAAGAAACAATGATTCAGAAGAAACAGGTCCCGTTGGAAGAGACGTGAAGGGTTCTCTTGCTTGTTTGAGTGCACAAAAGCCCCCCGGCTGAAAATAACACTCTGGCATCGAACCGTTCACGTGTTAACCACCGTACTTACTCAACGTCGGAGAAACGCAGTATGTAATGTGTATTCATCATAATAATGTTTAAAAAACCGTACAAGTCACCGGAATGTGCGTTTGGTAATGATTATCGGGAAGGTCGGTTTAGAATTGTAAAGGATATTCAAAATGTGCAAACGCGCTTTTTCATCGAATTACAACGACAAAATTACAGTCAAACATTTTTAGATGTACTCGAACCCTTATTTTGCAAATCTCAATCGGTGTAGTCGAAATTAAATTTATATGAAATATCTGTTGAATATAGTTTAATTTCACGTTTTGGCACGATATAATTAATATATTTTGTTTTGATTAAATCAAAAAATTCGTTTCTCGATCTAGAACGTTATTTGTTCAACCATGTTCTGTAAATAGATAGTGTATTATGCATACAACATAATGTCTCGATACGTCGGCTATAGATATCCTTTATCAGTGCTAAATATAATGAATATTCACATATTATTATAATAGAGTTATTTTGAAAAATATGTTTATACATTTTCGATTAAAGTTACTGAAATTGTATAATAAAAAAAAAATAATAATTATTTATTTTATGATAATTTTTTTTTTTTAAGTCAACTCTTACATTATTGTTGGGAACACTAAATCATCCTATTAACACTAAATCAATTTATAAAGTTCAAAGTTCCTCTCAGCTTCATTTTTAAAATGCAATGATTTGAAATCGTTTTCAGATTTAATATTAAAATAGTCTATAATTATGCACTAAATCAAGCACACGTACAATACCAGGGGTGAAAATCTATGTGGTCTTTTTATTTAAAATTATTTATATATTTTTTGCTGAATAATGTTTTAGAACAAATATAAATGAACGAAAATTGTAGTTAAAAGTCACGAGTAGTATTTAACTTTTTAATTATTTGCTAAAAAAAATATTTGTTGTGGACATAAGAGTACAATCAAATTCGTAAAATGGTAAATCATTTCAAGCTTCAACAAAATAATCAATTTATATTATAATAGTGTTTTAGTAACGCAATTCGTATTTGAATGAATCATTTGAATTGAAATATTGTATCTGACGTTAAATAAAAGTAAAGACTAATCAAAAATAATTTAACTTCAGTTTATTTTATTGTATTTTTGGAGCGTCAGTTTTTACAGCGGTTTTGTATCAATAGTACAATCACCGTAAAAAAATATCAAATAATATGTATTGTATATGCTTTTAGATGCCTTTGTGTAAAAAATATGAGGTAAACTTTTTTTTTTGTTAAAATATTTTGCAATACGACGTTATATTACCACTTTCAACTCTACGATTATTTTACTCAGAATCAAGCAAAATAATATTGGGTAATAAATTAAAAAAGACATATTCATTTTTTCTATGAAATTCGAAGTTTACATTATTAATTTGATTGTTTGGTAGTTTTTTTTCTTCGCGATTCCTCCTCGAAGGTTTTTAAAACAATCTGACTTTTCAGCATGATATAATGTCAACAGTATGTCTCCTGCACAATTATTTTTATTATTCTTCTCATAACAGATCTGCACGATCAGCTCATATCATACATTCAAATAAAACCAATATTTTAATTTAAGTACAATGAAATAATTTATATAAATAATTTTAAAAACATATTAAATTGATCGTAAGTATAATGTGTGTTTTTATTTAAAATTTTTTTGAACACTGACTTCAAAATATGAGTTATATTTTTGAAAGATATTAATACTGAAAAAATACTTCTTATATTGCTATATTTGGAAATATATAAATTTAAAAAATTTTTGGTAGTGCAATGTCAATAACTTATTCTCAATATTGGTTAACTGTAAATGATTTTCTTTGTGTTACTCAAATATTTATGACATATCACAAAAATCATATTGATCTATCTAGTTCTGGGCCGATACAATATTTTTTTTATTATTGATTCTAACAATTCTTTGTTTTGCACATTATTTACTATTTTTAATTTGACTATTTTACAAATCGACTTTGAAATCATCTATCTAATTATAATGACATTCCAGTTTTCTAAATTAAATAGACACACACACACACACACACACACACACACACACACACACATCATACACTCCGAGCGTCCCATGAGGTTCCATAGATTGCGATATCTACTGAGTTAATGCAGATAATCAAATTCAGTGTTTTACATACATATATAGTATGAATCAGACCAGTCTCATTTTTAATTAATAAAATATATGAAACTGTATTCTTTAGTTTTATGAGTTACATAATTTGATTGTGTTTATTCAATACAGGATATATGACAATATACTACCTTAAGGGACACTCTGTATGTATAATTGCAATTGATTAAAACCGAACTACTTGTTGGCGATGACGATCTGAGCAGTTATTATGTCGGTCGTTTTAAAGAAATTAATGTTTTATAAACATTTAATGTATATTTAAGTCGAGTCATACTATTTACTGAAGAAATATAATTTATTTTTACCTCTTAAATTGGTTCAAAAGTAATTTCCCGTTTCTGACAACAATAAAATGCGAATATGAGAATTGCAATGCTTATCAATTTAGTTAGTCCTCGCTGATTAAAAAATTTACAGTTTATGTTATATTGAGTTAAAATGCCCAAATAATAATGTTCAGCATAATAAATATACGCTTCATTAAAAACGATTGATCCCGACACGAATTAGAATTAATAACTGTCAAAATAGCTTTTGACTTATTCAACCAAATAGATATTGTGGCGGAAAGAAATATTAAATCGAATAAATAACAATTAGTTACGAAAGCAATTTATATAGCGTTGCGGGCAAGACCTGTAACATTTAATGCAGTTGTACCACTTCGCTAGAATATAAAACGTGGCATATACGTTGAATACTAATTGACAATATTGTACATACTCTGAATAGTCAATTTGAACACGATTATTTCGAAATCCTTTTTAGAATATTTCTTCGGGTAATTCACTTATGGTTTGGTTGGCTATTGAAATGCATACGATCGAGAAGAAAAACGTAACTTTATTTCAAAAACTTAACCGTACCTGTAGGGCTGTGCGATAGTTTCTTCTAGTGGTCGATAGTCGATTGTGTCAAAATTAACGATTGTATCGATTAATCGATTGTTTTTGATTTACGGATTGTATCGAATAACCGATGTATCGTTACGCCGATAGTATCGATTAACCGATATATCGTTACGCCGATAGCATCGATTAACCGATAGTATCGACAGTATCGAATGGCCGATATTACCGATAATCCGATAGAGGAGGTTATCGGTTCGGAATAAAATTAAAACACAATTAAAATTAAGGCAAAACTTCCTGGGCCAAGAAATTATATAGAATACAGAATACAATTATAAGAAGTTATACATTTATATTTCTACTGGTTATTAGTTGGCGATTTAAATTATTTTCTGTACTTATATTAGTATGAAAATATTACGATATTTAGTTTTTTCTATTTTTGTCTGTAACTCTTAAGTTAAGTAAGAATGTAATACGAGTATGTTATTATTACATTTCATAAAATTGCTAAACTGTCAATGGTTAAAATATTTGTACAATATGAAACTTTTAAATTCGTGACGTTTTCAAACTAAATTAGTTGATAAATTTGTCTCTATAATTATTCGTTTTATATAATTGAAACAAAAAAAATGTATAATAATAATATGACAATAATCATCATGTTCCATTTACGCGTGTTTCAGTGACATCGGAAGAACTTTTTACATACTGTTGAAAATTAAATTTTACGTATTAAAGTAGTAAAATAACATTACGAGAGCTTTCAGTATAATAACTGACAGTGTGAATGAATAATAACTGAATAATAACTGAATGTGTCACGTTGGAAATTCGAATTTTCTGTGGTATGTTATACGCTGCCGTGTTTTTAAGTGTTTATACTGCTCGTTAATGAATAGCAATATTTTTCAACAAATATTTTTAATAATTTGTTTTCTTATGCTTTATTCAAAAATAAGAAAATACGTTTTACTTAGTATTGAAAATTAAATTATTTTATTATTTTTGAAAACTTTAACTCCATACAGTTGAATAGTTTCTGTTTTGCTCACAGCAATAATAATAATAATAATAATGTAAAGTAGTTGTACACTTGCCCAATATTAGGGCATGTAACGTAGTGGCCTAACGATTTAATCATTAACTGTTTATTAATATTTACAATTTTTAAAACTGTTTACATAGTTACGTAAATATTAAACATAAGTCGCTTCAAGTATAAGATAAATTGTTTTTGAGATAACATACTTGAATAATTATTTGTTTTTAACGTTTCATAATGCATTCGGTACGGTATTTCGTTTATTGGTTTTACAAATATTTACGTGTCGTATGTGAGAAGTTGAAACTTTTTTTTTTGCAATCTTTCGATTATTTCGTAGAAAGTGATCTAACTGAATTTGAGTAACGAGAATATAAGTATAAAAGATGATTGGTATTCAGAAAATTGGCTGTAGTACGCCAAATATGAACACATTATGTGAAAATGGTGACAAAATAATAACGAAGTTTTATTTTCAGACCTCAGTACCTATATTATTAGATCATTAATTTAATTTTGCTTTTACTCGATGAAAATTCTAAAATTTTTTCGATACTGTCATGAAAAAGCTATACGATCAATATTGTTTAAAAAAACTCTGTGAAAAAATTTACTTCATAATCCAAAACTAACCATTCGCCAATACTTAATAAATAACAATAATATTATATTTCTCAAATCATTTTTTTTTTTTTTTTGGAATATATTCTCTTACGGGATCAGCAGTTTATTTCTCTATGATATCATCGACCGTGTGATACATTATTAACTCATTGTTTCTAGGTGGTACACTACCAAATGACTATTCTATACGTACGGCGTGGACTGTTTGGTAACATTTTCTTTTCAAACGTAAAACAACATAGAAATAACTTTTTTTTAACTTGTAACTTGTCCTGTTTCTATCTGCTTTTTTGAGTTGATCTTAAGTTTTTAGTATTTGATTGTTTTGTTTGAAAACGTGCTTAATAATTATTGCTCAGCGGGAATTTTAACCTAATAAAATACAATCATGTCTTTTAATACATTTTACTCCGACGAATAGCGACCGACATTTCGGCCCTTATGTTTTTACATTATATATTTCAATTGCACCCTAAACAATATTTTAACATTATGCAAAACGTTTGTGTTTAATACAAACATTTAACATGCACGATATTCGATTTGCGTTGATCGTAGGGATTATATTATTTTAATTAACAGATAATTAGCGATTAGAACTATGTTTTGAGAATCATTAAAAAAAAAAAACATTGCAAACATAATAGCATGATACCATGATATCATGATTTTCTTAAGTGGTTCTAATCTATATAAAATACTTCATTTTTGGAACTTTCTCAAATTGTATGTTGGATTCAAACAAACTTTGTGGCGAGTACAATGATTCGATAAATTCCTAACCATATACTCGTATGTACTCCATTAAATATACAATCATAGCTCAATGGGTACGAAAAATGCGAAACATCGAGTGCTGTTTTCGGCGTTCTTGGGGAAATTGAGTGGATTTGAACGAAAGTAATTTTGAAAGTTGCGCACTACTTGATATTGAGTGAAATCGATCAAATTTTGCTAGAAAAATGAGTGAGAAAAAATTCTGTGTTCAGAATTTACATATTTATGGTAAAATAGTAGACATTTTAGAGAAATAAAAATTATGTAATTACACTTTACACCCTAATAATTCGTATCACCAAGTAAAAGTTGCAGCTAATTTTTTTTATGGATCAATTATGGTTGTAATGCGTTGTAAATAATAACCGAGAAAAACTGGTTTTAATGATGGTATGGATTATTAGATGATTTTTTTTTTTTTTTGCTATTAAAACTGAATATCTCAGAGTGATCATCAAACACAATATTTTATTCAGGTATTTTACGACACAAATAATAATAACCATAACCCTTAAATGCTTTATGTTAGGTAAAGGCTACTTGAATAGCGAATATTTGCGTAGAAATAAAAAATTATAAAGTGGCTACTAAAATATTAATTTTAATCGTTTTGTTGTAAAAAGTCATTGGGTAGGCAGATTTTTTCTGAGAGGTAAACGTTTGAGACATATTATTCACAACTTTACGATGTTTCATTCAACTTTACGATGTACACATTAAAAAAATGCTCAAACGCATAACCACCTAAATCAAATTATAAGTTTTGAGTCATAAAATTATAGAACACAAATTATATAACAGAATTAATTTTATCATTATAATCATTATTTTTTTATTTTTTATTTTCACGTCACATTTGAAGTATTTGCACTTAACGTAAGTCTAATTACTTGTCAATTGTTTGAAATCGCTAAATTCTCAATTGGTGTGATTGAACTATTAAATTACGAAAAAAGGAAACTACACTATCAATATTCAATACTAGTCAGACGTATAGCATTTGATTATACGCTGTTACTCGATTATACGTAAAATACCAAAATGCAAAATTACATTTAACGCCTATGTCATATTGTATTGAAAAGTTCAAGTTAAAAGAGAAAAATCCTCTTGCGATTTAAATGGATGTTTTATAATATATATTATTATACACTGTACTCTCATTGAAATAAACTTTTCCAATTTTTAATCACCACGTGCAACGGCGTATTGTCTGAAATTTCGAATAAAGATATTTAAATTGATGATATTTTATTTATAAAACATGACGTGTATTAAAAAGTTTTTTCTTTGGTTATTAAATGTGACAGTTTGAGATTTTTGTTGAAATTTCCAAATTTTGTATAAATTAGTTATTACAAAACGCGTTATTATATTTCTACTTCATACCTATAAATTTACTGCGTATCAAATGGGGTAAAAAAAAAAAAAGTGAAAAAATAATTTCGTACAATTTAAATAATATTAAATATGAAATTTTGTTTACTGGTATTTATTTATTTTAATGAAATTTTATTTGATACATTTATACATATTACATAAAACATGTTTGAGTCATATTTATACGATACTTCAATCATCATAGTGATTTTTTCGAATTCATATGTAACTGTGGTTTTTTGTGGATAAATTGATGCATTATCTGTTTTCGCGTAAGACAAAGTAATAAAGTAATTTTATCTTTATCAATACTAGATAATAAAGAATTTACGACTGAACAGACGAAATAACACCGTGTATAAATTAATAAGTTTTGATTTCCTCATTCTTTTTTCTTAAACCTTGAGATTTAGTATTGTAATACTGTCTTTAATAGAGTAATAACTAATCGAATTTTTTTCATGTACCGTTCGTTGTGTTAACCGGCATCAAAAATGCGTTTGTATAATTTAAAATGAATTGAAAATGGTTGGCTAAATTGTATCCACTTGTTTTTAGAAAACTCCGCAGAATATGTATACAGTAGTGTTCGTCGTTATGGTTGTGTAATATATTATTCATTTAAGAGTTACGAGTGTTTTTTTTATCATTTCTTTTTGTTTTCTGTAAGTATACATATAATATAGCCTCGATCTAAAAATATAATTAAAATGCAAAATGTATTACGAGTAAAACTAAAATTTGAATGAATGTACATAGTATGTACCAAAGGAAAGGCATGCTTACACTTACTTAATTCAAAAATAATAATCTATAAATAGTACAAAAACAACAAAAAGTATTATTTAAATTATAATTTATAACTATAAAACAGAAAAAAATATCTCTTGTGATGTCATAACAGTATAAAGTTTAAAAAGAAAATCTTCTTGTAGGGTTCATTTTATATTTTGAGAAAACTTTCATAAGTTTGGTTTTAAATCGTAAAATGCGTGATTCCGTCCGTAGAACACAAACTGTTATCGATCATCATCGTTTAAATTTCGTTCTCTGTGCTTTTCTGTTTTTCTTTCCGCCGCCGGCCGTCACAGTCCTAGCGTCCGCGATGTTATTTACGCGTACCGCGTTTGCGTGTACTAAATTAGCGCGAAACGACGAGTGTGTATGTGTGTGTGTGTGTGTGTGTGTGTGTGTGTGTGTGTGTGTGTGTGTGTGTGTGTGTGTGTGTGTGTGTGTGTGTGTGTGTGTGTGTGTGTATGTGTGTATGTATGTATGTGGCTTTTAGAGAACCCGCCCGGAACAGAGGAAATTACGAACGTCAGTGTCGTAATGGACCCACGCTACCGTCAAGGAGGGTTGAGAATGGGGCGTATTGCTCTTTCGGCGTAGCTGTTTCCGGGTACTACATCGAGTGCCTACACGCGAATTAACGGTGGTTTATTTATGGCGGCGACTACGGATACACGGTGTGCTGCACGCTTTCAAAAGTTGCGAAAACTGGTTCGTGGCGTTTACTTTACCGTGGTTATGGCGTGCTACGGGGGTAGTAGTGCCTTGCCAAATGTTTTCGGAGAGATTACCTTTTTTTTCCTTCTTTCTATTTTTTTTTTTACTTTTTATCTCTTTTCTATTTCTTTTTTGCTTTCACTCTCGTCTACTTAACTTTTATGACCCTCGAACATCGGAGCGCACTACGCGTACTCACAACTATTATGTAAATTAATTTTTAAATTAATAAAAATTGATAAATAAATAAAAAAATGGCATTACAGTTAACAGTAACTACGGTGTGTCCAGCGGGCGCGTTGTTTATTAATCACGATAACACTTATTAATGTAAGTGATGAAATATGATTTTTCATCGGATAGTCGCACAGGTTTTTGGACGAAGGCATGTCACAGAACATTTGATCGAATCGTTTAAGTCACATATTGTGTTAAACAAATGCACATAAATAATTGTTGTATAGTTGAAAAATATTTTATCTATAATTTAGTATATTATGATATTTATGATAATTAGGGCTGAGGAATTTTAGTACTTAAAAATCTCAAAATATGCATACACTTAAGCACTATAAAAATTGGAAATATGCTCTTAAAATGTACTTTATTTTATTTATTCTTCTAATCATAATATTTATATAAAAAAAAAAAAAATGTAAAAAGTATTATTTCGATTATAATAAACTATATAATTATAATAAAAACTTGAAAAATGACTGGCAACTGAAGTTCTCTTTCTATATGCATTACGATTTTATCGAACAGATAGTAAATTGCTTAAACGATACTGAAATATTATTTTTAAACAGAAAATTCTCCAATTAGTTATTTTTTGTCTAAGCTAATTTAAGAACTTATATCGGAAATTAGTAAAAATGATCTTAATTTTTCTAATATACTCAAATGTGCATTTATATGCAATAATGATAAAATATGCAAAAATATGCTACTTAAAATTTTTAATATGTCTTACTGGTGTTATGAAACATATTTGTTGATCACTTAAATGATTCTACGATCTTTCTAAAAAAATATGAAAAAACTAGAAGTCCTCAGCCATAATGATAACATATTTTATTTTTAGGATTAACGTTTAGTACTCAACACTTATTATCAAGTAATAAAATAGGTAATAGGTAATAGTTCCAAAAAAATGAGTATAGTAATTGTATCTGTAACTCATTATATGTTCGCAAGTTACTTGAATACATTTTTTTTTAAATAGTTTCCATTATCTTTGTTATTACTGTTTTTAATCTAGGTACTTATTTGAGTGTTGTTATTACAACTCTTTGTTTTTGGTTAAAAATTGAGTAAAAAAAAAAAACTAAACTAAACTAAATAAAAACAATAACCAAGCAAAAATTCATCACTTATCAACTTATACAAACTTATTTCTTTACATTTATATTTATTTCTTGATTTTTATTGAACTTGAAAAGATAATTTCAATTAAATAAAAAAGTACGTATTGATAAAAACGATTAGCATGTACACAACATCTGTCGTCGTGAACTAAGTTGAACAGTATATGTATTATTTTCACCTTAACATAAGTAAAATCGTTAACTTTTAGATTCATAGCTAAGTGTATTTTGAATTAAATGTGTATTGTTTCATGTTTCTGAAAAGCAACTGAAAATATTAAGGGAGAAAACATTAACTGAATATTAAATGTAATACACAATATACCGATGCTTTTTTTTTTCTTAGCGAACCAATGAAGACGTTTTATAATAAATACGAGTGAACGCACATTTTGCATCTGCTCAAATAATGCACTTTTTGCAGTAAATTTTTTGAGCATATGTAAATACGTAAGAACATCTGTGATGGCATAAATAGTGACATGAATTAAATGTCAAAGTTTATGTGACGTTTATAAAAATCTTTTGATCAAGTTATGAAAAACTTTGTTATTTATTGGGTTTTGGGGTCAATTCGATTAACATGCTAATAAATATTACTTGACAAACACGTAGTAATTACTGTGTTTTTAGATTGGAAGCTACGTATTATTATTTTTAGAATTAAGGAGTTTAACAATATGATACAAGAGCCATTACGTTTAAAATTATTCATTCTACTCATATTTTGTCTAAATGATATTTTTGATTTATCTGAAATATATTTATACCTTTTTTTTTTTTATAAATATTTTAGTAAACGCATTTTTCTGTGTATCAATAATAGTACTCCAAGAATTTGTTTTTCTGTAAACAATAATAGCATAGTTCATATTGTATTGTGAATTCATCTTTGAACAAATGAAATTAAATCAAGTTATATGTTCGTTCGTTACTCTTTATAATATGTTATACGCTTCGCATTCAACTATGTCAAACACTATGTTTTATATTAGTTTCAAGAAGTTTCAAAATTTAATTTAATGACCACTTGAATTAAGTAGATAATTTTCAAAGTAGATTGGAAATATTCGTATAAAAATGTCGAGAAGTATACTAAAAAAGCGTTGTTTTCAAAGTCAGTTGTCTACATTCGTAATCCTGTGTTTATTCAACTATAAAATCTATCTCAGTTTCAACATTCTTTGACGAAATAAAACGAAATTTCGTCATTAATTAATTCTATAAGAAAAAAATAAAACCACTTGCCATAAAATATATGTTCATATGAAATCAATGAATATGTATGTATTTAGTTTAAGTAATGCACTGTAATAGTAATTTTATTAATTAATTTAAATATTCAATTATTCGAAAAAAAAAACAATTTATTTTACGTATTTATATTCATCTCATGGCAGAAACATTTTAATTTTTTTTCGAAACGAATTTAATTTGTTGGTTTGACATCAGAGAAACATTCTTTAGTACGAGATAAACCGCCGTCCGTTATGGGTATCAATCAGTCAAATCACGTATATCGGTAATGAATTATAATATTTAAAAAGTATTAAATTGATTAAAAATATTTGTGTTGTTCCATTTTTTTTTTTTTTTTTATTAGCTTCTAGTCAGAGACTATTATAGCTCAACAATTATACATTATATTATAAATTAGACATTGTACATTAAATATAGTTCGCCAATTAAGATTTTTTTAAGGTTTCGACGTAGCGTACGCCGCAACCGATATAAGAGATAAGATAGCAGTTGAGTTAATTAAGTCTTAAGATATATACTATTTAGACATAAATAAATACATTACTACTATGTTATATAAGGAAAATTTTTACAGAAATAGCTATGGAGATAAGGAAGTTTTAGGGATTAATGTGTGTAGGACTGAAGATAGGAGGGTAATTAGAGGACTGATTTGAGAATTGAGGTTAGAAATAAAGTTAGATAATAGGACGGAAAAATTATCTGTGGAAAAATCGTTGGTCCGGGTGGCTTCAGCGTATGATTTTGGTCTGGCATGAGGGTTTAGCGCCGGAACTTTGGTTGGAGACGTCTTGAGAAGCCTTGGGTTTTTTTGAGCACTTATGAAAGCAGGGCAGCCTATGTGTTGTTCCATATTACATAAAATTGAAATTTACCATGCATAGCATTTCTTATGAATCTCTTGTTTGAACTACTTAATGCCTATTTAAGATTCTTCAAATGCTTTAATCGTGCAGATTAAATAATAATATTGAAATTATGAAACATTCTTGCTTCGCTATTTTCTTTCGCGTCATAAAATATAGTAATGAAATAATTTTTATAGATTCAATTTTGATCGTGTGCTTTATAATTATAATCCATGAAAATATATGTGAGAATGATTCTCAAGGAACAAAAAATCATTCTTAACTATTTGCATTGTTAAATAAATAAATATGCACATTTTATATTATAAATTAAACATCTGGGCGTTTTCATTAAAAATACTGAAATAGTAAAAATCTTAAATTATATTTATGATAAAAATCGTTATTAATTAGAGTTAAATAATTTGGCGACACTCGAATTGCCTCCTAAATTCAGGTAGGTAACCTTTTTTCACTAGAATTGCCTCCGATGTTTTCTGAGGCAATTCGAGTATACCCAAACAGTCTACTCGAATTGCCTCCCATAGTATACTTAGACTATCGATAGTTTTTACTATCGATGATATAGATTTTATCGATTTCCATAATTTTCAAAAATATTATTTTAAGACATACAGTATTTCCCAGGCAGATTAATTTGCCAAATGCTACAAACTTGTCGATCACTGATTATCAGTTAAAGATTAGTCCGTCATCACCGTTCAACACAGTCAATTTCGTAAATAACAATTATTACACGCAAATTTTAATTTGTGATGGTTTTAAGTTTGGATTTCAAAAAAAAATTTGTCCAATGACAGTCTATTTACTAAAATATTTATAATTTTTTTAATTTTTACTTTGCAATTTTTTACATTGTCTGAATTATTTGATGTATTGACTATTTATTATTTGTATTATTATGCGATGTAAATGGCATATAATCGTATTTTTAAACAAAAAACACACTGATCAAATGTGTTAAAACGCATATTATATATATATATATATATATATATATATATATATATATATATATATATATATATATATATATATAGTACATACCGACCGACTAATTCACCGGACGAGTTTCTACTGCCGTTAGATTCTAATGCCGTTCTAATGCCGTCGTTATTTATATTAATATAAAAAACACGATAAGATATCTTTTAATCGTTTGCACGTGTCTCGAACAAAATCAATTCGTATTTATTTTTGTGTTCACTTTTCAGTCTTTCGTGAATCACCAAATCGTACACGTTAAGACATTAATTTATTTTATAAGATGCCTCTTATTAAAAATACGCGTATTCGTGTTTGGACAAATGAATATCCAGGGACGTTTACTACTGACGGAATCGTTGCCATAAATATCATCATCATAATTTTTTCATATTGTTTCCATAATTCTTAGTGCATATTTTAACATAGTTTATGCATATTTCTGTATTTTATGCTGCATATTTGCATGTATATAAATATATAATAGAGTATTTTCACTGCATATAATCCGCGGTATATTTATTATTATTACACCAGACAGTCTATGTACGAATATAATATCGATTAATTACACCTATCGTAGGCGATTCTAGTACAAGAGGGTCACTACTTTTTCGACTACTTTTTTTTCGGGAGCAATTCGTGTAACCTTTTTTACAAAAAAATCACGGGAGGCAATTCGAGGTTCAGATGGGAGGCAATTCGTGAGCGCCCAATAATTTGTCCAGTAGAAAATGTGTAAAGTTATCCATATTCTCCTGTTCATTTTATGCAGTTGGCAGTAACAACTTTATGATATGTACATATACAGTTGTATATTAATTTTACATATAAAACTTTTATAAATGAATACAAAAAATTTCCTTTTTTATTTATTTACATTTCTATATGTTATGTGGTTGACACACGATATTAATGTGTTTATCTAACAGCGTTCAACTTTAAGTGAACTGCTTTTCTATTTATATTATGCTCAGTTGTTAGAGTAGACATTGATATTCAAGTCTGTTGGTTTTGAAATCTGCAACATAAAAGTTTTTCTTTTCATATTGTTAATGGTTATGTCAATATTTTTTGAATTATATATATATATATATATATATATATATTTATAAATGGTTAATATAATAAGGTTTTTATATAATGTTATTATTAGTAAAGTAAAATATTTTGATAATTGTGTTTATTTTCGTATTTTTTTTTTTTTATAATTTTAACAACTTAATTTAAAGGTGGAATCTTCTGAAATTTGAAAACTCTATAATTACAGTAAACAGAATCCATTCTAAAAATTAGAACCGTATCGTTAAACTGTTAGAAATATGATATATAAAGCTATAATATGTGACTTAATCAACTGTGAAAATTAGAAAACGCAATACTTTACAATTATGTCAAGGAAACTTTATTTTTATCACATATGTTCATCTATTCCATTGGAAACACCTTGTTGTAACTCGGTGTACAAAAAAGTAAAAAAAATAAAACGGAAGTCTTCTAAGTAAGTATTATAACTCACAAAAGTACGATGTAAAATCTTTTTATACTATGTATAGTAATGATAATGTGAATACTGTATAACTACAAATATAAACTTATACATATAAATAAAATGATATATATAGTTAAATTTAAGTTAAATAACATTTTTAGTTAACTTGATACGAAGTTTAAAAAATATTAAAATAATTATTAATTATTACATTAATATTGATATAGGTACCTACCTAAATTATTAATCAATGGTTTCATGCATTCAATTTCAGAATAAAATACCCTTATGATTAGGTTTTAACTTCCGGCCAAGTGAACTAAGTATTGACTTAATTTTAATATAAAAAAATATTGTATTCTGGGGTAATAGATATGTTTTATAACACGTGATAGATTTTAACATAGCTGTCTTTTTATATCATGTCTTTTAGAGATAAAGGAATGAAAAATATTTTTTCATCATAACAGAGTATTTCGACTGATCATAGTTTATTTTGAAATAAAATTACTATATTAACTCATATATCATGTCTGATCAACCTTATCTTAATTACTATTATTGTCATTATTGTTTTTAGTTATTATAGCTGTATTACTACGTATTGTTATCATGTTATAAAAGTAATTTTTTTTTTTTTTTTTTTTTTTTTTTTTTTTTTAATCTATAGATGTAGATAGCCCTATAGGCTAGGAATGTCTTATGATAATAAATAAACAAAAAGAAAAAAAAACTCATTTATAGAGATAATTTTATTGCCATATCTATGTATTTTTATTTACTATTATTACTATCTTAGCACAGTCAACATATCCATAGTTAATATACATATAAATATACTTCAAATTATTTACTACAAATAAATGAACTCGTTCGAACATTATATGTAAAACTTGAAATTTCGCCCTATAGACAGACCCATAGTAATATGATTGACATATGATTGATATATGATATATGATTGATCGCGGAAATATCGATGTTTTTTATTTTTTCGATTATTGCATGAGTGAAAATCATAGAAAATATTGAACTCTTTTACTGATGAATTTTAAATAATTTAGTAAATGTGCTTACAAGTTACTCGTTTACCATCTGTACAATATTTCATGTCCATTAATACTTCATCAAGACTAATTTGTTCAGCCATTACCCTACAGACACGGTTGAAGATCACGAAAAAATGCACATGGTTTAAATAGAAAACTCTAATTTTTATTATCCATACATTATATTTACCAAGTTCCTATTTTTTTTTATTAATTTATTATTTTTTTTACTTAATTTCACGTGACTACCGTTGCACTGAATAATTTAATATTGATATCGATTATAAAAAGTCAATGTCATAGCATATGAATTGGTATTTATATTTCACTGAGTTATATCTAAATTCACAAATGTGTATAGTGTTTTAAATAAATAAAACGACGGAAAAATACATTTCTCTACAATTATTATAAATTAAAACGAGGACAACTTCTCTGTCATTGCAATATATTTTTAGAATTATTTTTCAATTTATATTCCGTATGTTTTGAATACTTTCATTATAGCTCCCAGAGTGGTGATTCGGGCAAGAGCATCATTGACCATTAATCAGAACTGTCGCTAATTATTCTTATAACGTTGACGGTGGCCTATGTAATGAAATCTACGGCTAGGGACGAGATAAAACAAAAAAAAAAAAAAAAAAAAAAACGTAATAATAAAATTTACCTTCATCCGAATTGTCATATCGTTCTCGGTATTATTAGACCCTTAACTCTTCCACCAGAATTCATTTCTCTATTTTACAGTTGTCCTTTAAAACGGTTCTATAGGGAATAATATCACGTACAGAATTGACGTAGCTGTGATGATAACACAAATACCAACAAACGCACGCGCGTGCGTAACACACCAACACAAAATTGGTACCAACGAGGGACGTAAAAAAGTAGTCCATGAATTTAAAATTTATTCAGTACACATTTTTTTTATTGTTATTCATATAAATTAATTCGCTACAAAATTTAAAAACTAAAAGGAAAATATTCATGTTTATTCTATTAATAATCTTCTATCAAAAATCAACAAATTAATTTTAGTTATATATGTATATGTGTGTGTGTGTGTGTGTGTGTGTGTGTGTGTGTGTGTGTGTCTGTGTGTGTCTGTGTCTGTGTGTGTCTGTGTCTGTGTGTATTTAGAATAATCATTTTTGTCTTCAAATTAGAGTTCTAGCACTGGAAATGCCTTATCAGATATATTGTATCCTGTGACACCAATTTTTCTTGTATAAATTCCCTATCTTCCAAAAATATTCTCCTAATTAAATCCGTAATTCAATTTATTCTCCTTTAAAACTTAAAAATATAATACTACTCGAATTACGAGCTTCGCACATACACTGTAGCTAACATAGCTAATACATTTTTTTTTTTTTTTTTTTTTTATTGAATAAGAAATATACAACTATACAACTAAGCACAACAAGTAATAATGATGAAAAGGATTACATAACATGAAAATGGCACGATGTAGGAGGGCTCCCAATGGAGCTACCTACTTGGGTATTTTATTGATTAATGGAGGAGGTCTCTAACCCATTTTCGTTTTAATCTTCGAGGGGGGTTGTCAGGCATATGTTGGGAAGAAAGATAACTAATGTTTGGGTTACTATGGGAGCTAAATTTTTTGTGAAGTTTTTGGTAAGCAGTTTTAGTGACTTGGTTTACGTAATTTATTCTCAGGTCGGAGTGGAGGGTTTTGTTACTTACATACCAGGGGGATTTAGTAATAGTGCGAAGGCAGATGGATTGGAATGATTGTATTTTTTGTATGTTACTTGGGGCGGCATTGCCCCAAATTTGAATACCATAATACCATAGAGGCAAGATCAACATTTTGTAAATAAGGATTTTGAGTTTAAGGTTTAAATTCGATCGTAAGAGAGGACGTAGTAGATGTGATCTGGAGTTTAGTTTCTTTCTTTTGTCGAATATGTGGTCTTTCCAAGTTAATCTTTTGTCGAAAATGAGTCCTAAGTATTTAACTTGGTTGGTTTGAGGTAATAATTGGTTACAAAGTTTGACTGGTGGACAATTGTTTGGGCGAAGGGAGAAAGTAATGTGGCTAGATTTGTTTGTGTTAATTTTTATTTTCCATAGTGTGAACCAATTTTCGAGTAAGTTGAGGTGATGTTGGAGTTTGAAGCTTGTTATTGTGGGATCGGAATCGGTGGCTAGGATACAAGTATCGTCAGCAAAAGTATTGAGGATGGTGAAAGAGGATGTAGGTATATCTGCAGTGTAAATTAGATATAAGAGAGGAGAAAGGTCACTACCTTGGGGTACACCAGCGTTAATTATATATTGGTTTGAAATTGAGTTGTTTAGATTTACTTGGAAAGAACGATGAGTGAGATAGGATTTGAGTATTAAATAATATGGGGTTGGAAAGTTTGTTTTTAGTTTATGGAGGAGACCGTTGTGCCATACTTTGTCGAACGCCTGTGCGACGTCAAGGAAGACACCCGAGCAGTATTTTTTTTGTTCAAGAGAAGATGAGATGGCATCGGTGAGACGATGAAGAGGGTGAATAGTAGAATGGTGAGCTCGGAAGCCGTACTGAGAGTTAGGAATGATTTTATTTATTTCGGAGATATTTTGGAGGCGTTTTAATAGAAGTTTTTCAAATAATTTACCCAGGGATGGGAGGAGGCTGATTGGACGGTAAGAAGATTTTGTATTTTTGGGTTTGCCAGGTTTGTGTACTAGTATGATTGTTGAAATTTTCCAGAAAGGTGGGAAATGAGAAAGCCTGAGCATTGCATTGAAGATGTGGGTTATGTTGAGAATTGCTTTATTTGTAAGTTGTTTGAGTATATTATTTGCAATGAGGTCGTGACCAGGGGCTTTGCCATTTTTTAGTTTGCTGATTGTAAATTTAATTTCATTTGGAGTGAAGTGTTTGGAAGGTGTAGAAGTGGGTAGGGCGCTGTTTAATGATTGGTTGATTTTATTTAAATGGTTAATAGGCGGGTTAATATTGTTAGGTTTGAATACTTCATAAAAATATTCAGCAAATGTGTTCGATTTTTCCATGTCGGATATGGCTAGCTTGTTGTTTGGTAGTTTTATTGGCGGGATAAGTTCTTTAAGTTTTAATATGCTTTTTGTTTTACGCCAGAGGGAGCCGTTGGTTGATTGAAGTTTGGTGATATTATTTTCATAACGTTCTGTATTGATTTTATAAAATTCTTTTTTTAATCTGTTAGAAATAGAGTTGAGTGTGATTTTATCCAGAGGGTGTCTAGTTGATTGCCATCTGGCTCTTGCTCTTCTTTTTTGGGCTAACATTTCTTTAAGGATTTTCGGGATATTATTAGATTTAGTAGATTTATTAGGGATGGACGAAGAGTCTGAGACAGCGCTTTGGATGTTATTTGTTAGTTTGAGAACTGCCACTTCGATATCGTGTGTGTTTTTTAGTGGTATTTTTAGAGTTGTTTTATTATCTAAGATATCTTTAAATTTTGTCCAGGATATGGGACCTCTAGCTAGGCTGGGTTTGACATTGGCGGGGTTAGACCTCGGGAGTCCGTGATGTTGTTTCCCCATTGGGGGTGTTTTGAATTGAAGTCACCTCCAATCACGAAGTTTTTATTTAGAGAAGAAAAGAAGTCATTTAAGATGATTTCGTTGATTGGATTTGCGGGAGGGAAATATGCAGCTACAATGGTAGTGTTTGTGTTGTTAATGTTTAATTGGATGTTTGCACTTTGAATTGATTGGTTAGCAGTAGGAGGGCTGATGCTGTATTTGATCGTATTACGAATAAAGATTGCTGCTCCGCCGTGAGCAGTGCCATCAGGGTGATCGGTTCGGATAGTGGAGTAATTTGGGAAGAATAAGGTTTTGTTAGGAGTGAGATGAGTTTCGGTGATAAGCGCAATGTCGATGTTTCGACTGTTGAGGCAAAGATGAAGGTCGTGATAACGATTTTGTAAGCCATTTGAATTCCAGAGTAGGAGTGACAGGGGTGAATTGTTTGAGTGAGAGTTTGTCATTTAACTAGTAGAGTTTCGATGAGTTTTGTAAGCAGTGAGATAAGGGGGCTTATTAGGGATTGGAATTGGACTAGGAAATTTGTTAATTGAGTAGTAACGGAATCGGTATTTTGATTATCACAGGGTTCTGTGGGATTTTGGTTTTTTTTAGGGAGGGAGTGGGTATTAGGGAGGTTTGGTTTTGTGGAAGGCTGGGATGTGCTCCATTGGGGTTCACAAAGTGGGGGAAAGTTATTATCTTGAATGGTGTTGGTTTTGATTGAAGTTGAGGAGGTGTCTTGAGTTTCGGTTGGCCTGTTGGTTTTGTTTGGAGGTCGTCCTTTCTGGAGTAGTTTGAATTTGGGACAGCTTTTGTATGATGCTGGGTGAGCCCCATAGCATAGGGCACATGTTGCTGGAGAATTTGAATCTTTTAGACATTCGGTAGAGAGGTGAGTATCACCGCATTTTACACATCTGGGTGTGTGATGGCAATAAGTCCTGGTATGTCCGTAATTTTGGCATCTTAGACATTGAACTGGGTTTTTTTTTGGATGAGGTGCTTCGATTTTGATTTTGGTATAGCAAATTGAATCGACTTTATAGATGTTATGGTTTAATGGAGAAGGTTCAAGGTCCACAAAAAATAATGGAAGTGGGTTTTTGGTTTTGTATTGGAGACAGTTTGTAATTGATCGAGTGGTGAAACCGAGAGTATGAAGCTCTTCTTTGATGAAGGCTGTTGGTGTGGTATGATGTAGGTGGCGGATTACTACCCGGAAAGCTTTTTCTTCGTTTGTCTGAAAGGTGTGGAAGTTCATATTTTTACTTTCGAGAAAATTGATTATTTGTCTATATGCGTTTATTGAGTACGTCATTAGTTTTAAACCGGATGATGAGCTCTTAGTGTTAAACCCTTCGGGGTCAGTGAAAGGTTTAATTTGTCTGCAGAAATCGAAGAAATCGATATCATCTTTCATGAATATAGGTGGTATTTTGGATTGAACGTTTGAGATTTCTTGAGATTGCATTTCAACTTCATTTGAATTTTCATTTGATTTTTCGTTGTCGGCGAGGGCTGAGAACCGATTTTTGCTTGAAAAGGAATTGATTTTTTGTATTTTTGGACTGGGAGAAGTTGGAGAGATTGGTGATCTAAGCGGTACCGTTTGCCAATTATTTGAGTTGTCATTGCTTTTAACAATTTTAATTGGGTCTATTTGCGAGTTTGTGTTATTTTTGGTATTTCTATTATGACTGCGAGATAATGAAGGTTTGACTGGTGGATTCATTGTGAAACGATAGATTTGGTAATTAAATTAAATTGGTGGGTAGATTAAGTAAATTAAAATATTCATATTACTTGGATAACGACGATGGCGATTAACTTAATTACAAAGATAAGGCAGGTCGTTGCGGCACTGCACGTCTACTCACGAGGAGTGCACACGTAAAACTGAATACATTTTTAATTTTTTTTTTCTATTATTATCTAGTCATAATTGTTGAGATGCTATAATTTATGTTGAAAAAAAAAAAAAAATACGAATAAATTCTATATAATATTAAACAAATATCTTTTATTGCGACGATTTGTAATGCGGATCATCGCCGAGATCCACAAAAACTGTAACGAACGGTGGCCTCCTCCTCCTCCTCCACCACCTCTACTTCCACCTTCACCACCACCTCTCGTTTCGCTGGATCGTAGGACGTCCGGTCGTCGTCGTCGTCGTAGTCGTCTTCGCGAGCTCTGTTGGCGCAGCTATCATGCGTGCGGGCGCGAGAATGAACCGCAGCGTCCGATCGACCGACGGCGCGGGCAAACGACGGATTCACCACTGAAACTCGGTGGACACGTGACACAGACAAAACAAAAAGAATGAAGGAGTTACAAAACCCGTAGCATTCATGTAAAACGATTAATCGTCTGACGATTGGTCGTCGATAAAATCCGAATATGAGATTATGTGAAGCACGCCCGACAAGTACACGGTGACATTCTCGGGATTTTTTTAATGGGCAGGGGAGGAGATGTGAAAACGTAATGCGAACATTGAGTCGTGGGGCGTTGAACTCATGTTGTTCATAAGCACATGACCATGATTGTCGAGATTGTCGAGTAAACGCAGATGATTGTCAGTTTGTAAAAAATATCACAGTCTAATGGCAGTACCATTGACAATTATACATCGTTCAGGAGACAAACGATAACGATCCGCGTAATTACTATTAATCGATTAAAATGTATTGTCAAAGCGTCACTAAATACAATAAAAACGCCTCCGTCAGTACTCAAATTTAGGACTTAACAAATGACATGGTGGAGGGATACCGATGCGACGGGCGCTTCTTTTCGGTTTTGGGAGCTGGGTTTGACCCGGCACCCTGACGTAATTACACCACCGATCGTGATAAAGTTTCTTTTTGTAAACAAGGTCGACGAGCGTGTACATACCTAGGGCATCGGTCTTCCTCGCGTGTTCCAAGCGTGCCGACGGACTCCTCCTCCTCCTCTTCCACCTCCATCGTCACCGCCACCACCTCCAACGACGGGTACACGACCCGCGTTCACACGGTCCACGGCGTTGTCGCTAGGGGACGACGAGAGGGGACTCGACCCAGCCACTCGCCGCGCGCGCTGCCCCGTCGATCACGGAGGCGGAGCGGGCCGACCGAGCCTCCTTCTCGCAGCCGCGTCACGTGCGTGCTCCGAGGCCACTTGCGACGCAATGAGCCGACATGCCGTGACGGGCCGACGCGGCGCGACCGAACAACGCGGCATGACTTGCCGGGCGCTACGAGCCATGCCGGCGCAAAGGGCTGCGTGGGTGCGCAAGGCCAAGCGAGCGAACTGTGCGTAGGCGCACAAGGCCACGCGGGCGCACTGGGCCACGAGGGCGAGATGTGCGTGGAGGCGTTGGGCCACAAGGGCGCACAATGCGAGGACGCACTGGGCCACGCGGGCGCACTATATGTGAAGGCGTTTTGCCACGAGGACGCACAATGCGTGGACTCACTGGGCCACGTGGTCGCACTGTTCGCGGGTGCACAGGGCCAGGTGGACGCAAAAAGCGTGGATGCACTGGGCCACGCGGGCGCACTGTTCACGAGTGCACAGTGTCAGGCGGGCGCATAATACGTGGATGCACTGGGCCACGCAAGCGAACTGTGTGCGGAGGCGTTTGGCCACAAGGGCGCACAATGCGAGGACGCACTGGGCCACGCGGGCGAGCTGTGCGCGGAGGCATTTTTCCACGAGGGCGCACAATGTGTGGACGCACTGGGCCACGCGGGCGAGCTGTGCGCGGAGGCGTTGGGCCACGAGGGCGCACTGTGCGCGGGCAGCTGTCCCAAACCCCCCAAGCCGTTTGACTCCAGGTTCGCGGGCGTTGTCCACCACGCCTGAGCTGGAGGCGCGAAAGGGTTACCCGCACGGTGATCGTGAGCTCCGGTCGACTCCCAGGCGAACGATCCGTCCAGCACCATCGGCTCTCCGGCAGTCGGCTCGTCCACGTCCATGGGGCATGGACAGAGGTCCTCCTTGAACCACTGGCGGCTCGCCCACGGCGGCCTGACGACGATGTTGGCAGACACGGCAGCGGCGGCTGCGAAGGCGGCGGCTACGGCCGAATTTCCAATCGAATTCCTGTGGGCGATACACGACCGGAACGGCCGACGAAACGAGCGATTATTATCGTCGTTTCGACAGTTATTGCTATCATAAATTAATTATTGTCCGTTCGGAACGTCTCGATTAATCGACGCGTCGTGCGAATGATTCGAGTGAGTACTCGAATCGTTCGCACGACGCGTCCACGTTGTTGGCACTGCGGTAGGCTGTAAAAAAAAAAAAGTCCGACCTGAAGTTTTTTTGAGCACTCAGTGGCCGACGATGGGTTTTCGGGCGGAAAAACAAAACTTGTCGGGTGTGTGTGTGTGTGTGTGTGTGTGTGTGTGTGTGTGTGTGTGTGTGTGTGTGTGTGTGTACTAACTTAAGAACGACATATTATTCTCCGTGAAAATATTGGTCCATGGAAATATTCGTTCCATACGGCTCAAACGGTTCACAGCGATTAATGAAATACGAATACAAGAAGTCGCGTTCGAAATCGTTATGAATTCGTCTTTTCTTGGTTACTAAAAAAAAAATGTGACGAAAATCAAACGAACCAGTACAATATTCGATCGGAATCGTTTTACAATCAATATTATCACGTAGATATTTGCAGGCATGCCTTCCAACTCGTAAAATTACGTTTTGCCGTGAAGAGTCCTTATTATTTATCAAATGAATCACCCAACGTATGACATTGATAACTCGAAAACTGTCGAGGAAAAACCGACGAGATGAGAGCTCATAATAAATCCTCAAAGTACCATCTACCATCGAGTTTCCGATCTACAGAGTTGCTGGATGAAATTTTCGGACAAAGTCGAGTTGAGCAAGTCGACTACTACGGCCGTTCTGCGTCTCGCGTTTCTTTTGCCGCCCGAGCAACGTCGTGCGGATTCGCTTACGTCACGTCACCAATTTTCGTGTGTGTGCGGCCATTTGCTACATATACGGTACGGTTTGCGTTGTTTTGCGTAACTCCGCACGTGCCTCTGTTCGGTCGTGTGAGACTATTTGGTGTTACTCCGTTGTGCGCGGCCGTTTGGTACGTATACGATACGGCACCCGTGGTTGTGAAGTGCACGTGAAGTGCGCGATTTCTACGCGGGTGCCTTTTGTCTCCACGCCACGCCACCGCCGTTCGAGGCGTTTTGCCAGTCGTCGGTTCGGGTGTTGTGTTGGTCGTCGCAGTGATGGTTTTGTGTGTTATAAATATTAGTTAAATATTGTATTTTGCTCATACGACATTTCTTTTTTTTTTTTTTATATACATATATTATTTTGATTTATTATTATTATTAATAGTTTTTACCCTTCCCCCCTTCTTTGGACGCCCGTCCTAATATTGTATTCTAATTATTATTTAACAGTACGACGGTGTATACGAACACTCTATTATCCGAACTACAATATTAAAGTATCCGAACGTTAAAATTCGTTGAAGCACTTGTATCTGCGGCCGGTTTATCGAATTTATCATAACTTTTGCTATTGATTTATCACTAGTACATACATATATTTTGAATGTACGGGTGGTTAGGAGATGATCAAACGTAACGGTCTTATAAATTAATTCGTCTTAACTGTATGCGAGACTCAGCTGCAAAAAAGCGCGTTGAAGCTCGTCGTCAAATGAAAATCGATAATTTTGACAAAAAAATGTAATAAACATAATATGTTCCTATGTATGTAATGTATTTTTAATAATGTAATATTATGAAGTACTGATAAAATATTAGTAATAATAATAATACAGATGAAGTATTTAACTGATTGAACAAATGCTTTTTTTTTCCAATATCCGAACTTTTGCGTATCCGAACTAGGCGTGGTCCCAATTAGTTCGGATAATCGAGGTTCTACTGTATTAATAATAATAATAATAATTACGACCCGTTTGTTGCAGAGCAGCAGGCGCACACACGACAACGGCCCGTGAAATGGCGCACAAAGTCAACGTGGGCCTTGTGGCGCTGTTAGCCGCGCTGGCGGCGGCCGCGGTGGCCAACGCGTCGGTGGACCGGCGGGCCAGCATGGGGTTCATGGGCATGCGGGGAAAGAAGGACGGTGACGGGGGGTTGGGCGACGACGGGACGTCCGCCGCCGCTGCGGTGGAGCTGGACAAGCGGACACTGGTGTTCCGGCGCCCATTGTTCGGCGGCGGCGGCGGTCTGGGCGGCGGCGGCGGCGGCGGCTCGGCCGAGGGCTTCAAGCGGGCCATGGGGTTCGTGGGCATGCGCGGCAAGAAGGAGTACTACAAGGGCTCGGCCGCCGGGTTCTTCGGCGTGCGTGGCAAGAAGGTGCCGTCCGGCGACGCGTTCTTCGGCATGCGTGGCAAGAAGTGGCCGGTCCAGCAGCAGCTACAACAGCCCGCGGTGATGGTCCAGCGGCGGCCGAACGGTGACGCGGACGTCGAGCAGGCCGTGTTCGACCTGCACAGGATCATCGAGGACTTGCGGTCGGAACGAGGTGAGAGACGTGCGGAGAGAGGATTCGTGGCCCCGGGGCGAACGACACGAATTCGTGTTCCTCCCCCCCCCCCAAAAAAAAGGTCCTTTTTAAATTACGATAAAGAATGAGTTGCGCCTCGAGACTACCGCCGTCCAGATCCGGAACGGACATGACTTTGGGTTACGAGAGGGCTGGTTTTAGAAAGTCTTAAATCAAGCGGGCCAGAAAGGAAAAAAAAAAGCTATTGACATCGTTTATTTCAATTCATATCGCTTGCCGATTTACAATATTGTGTTTTTGCACGCGAAATTACGTATTAACTTATAAATTATAAATGTTTTTATTTTTTTTTTTTAGATTCGTAGTTTATAAATAAAGAATCTATAATTTATTAGAATATTATTTAATATAGTCAGTAAATGTTTTTCAAAGTTTTCGGAAGTAATTTTTATTTTTTAAATGTTATAAGGTAACACGAGCTAGATTAAAATAGTGTGCGTGTGTGAAACGGCAGTATTTCAACCCTTATGTCAATAATACTCTTATATGCTACTAAATTTTCATGTATATAATATAAATACCATTTTTTCGCCCGTTATAAATTATATTTTACAAAATAATAATAATAATAATAAACGTGCATTATTAAAGTTTTGCCAGAATACACAATGAGAACATTTTCGAGTATTAACAAACTAATCAACATTTCGATTGGATCGAATAAATTTAGTCTTTACAAAATTAATTCAAAGTCAATTTTATTTTCGATATTGGCGTTTTGTATAAATAAAATATGACCGTTTGTCTACTAAAACGTATCAACTATATAGTTCATCATGGTAATAAAACTCGATTTTAAAGATACGTCGTATAGATTACCAGAACGGCATTGCTATCTTAGCCATTCCCAAACTAAAAGTCTTAAATTGTATTGAAACATTTTTCTGAGAACTTGATATTTTGAGTGCAATTCGTACGTTATAAGAAAAAGACCTTTTTTTTTTTTTTTGGTAGAGAGCGCACGATTCGTGGTGTTTCGACATGTACCCGTACTTGTTTCGATAGCCCCTTCTTGTTAATTTGTATTCAAGTTGTCAATAATAATAATTATGATGATCATCTACTATTTGTTTCAGAGAGAAACTTTTTAGCAGCTAAGTTTGACGAAGACAGAGAAATACGTTAAATTTGTTTGGTTTTCTTTTTTTTTTTTTTTATAGATGATATCGTAGGACAAAACTGATACTATGAGTTTTACCATTTATTATTGTTTAAGATTATTTCTTAAGTAGTTAATAATAATATAATACATTATATTATACTTTAAAATAAACATTTTATTGATTGTATAAAATATTTGTCTACGTTTAATTATATTAGATAAATAAATAAATAAATATATATATTGTTTGAAACTTCAATTCGCTTTCAATTTAATTATATTTGACACCTCAAAATGATAACTAAACGTAAGTCGTAACACAGAGCAAATAAATTCTTGATGTTACCTGACGGCTGACAGTTACATCCACTTGGCGGGTCGTTAGTGTTTTTCAACATTTTTTTACCCCGGAATTTTAGTTATGAGTGAGTACTATCGTATATTTTAACGTAAACCCAGCATTTATGGGATTGAATTCAGTTAAATCAATTTATTTTACACACGAAAAAACCACTATTGTCACTATTGGAGAAATACTTGTATCGTATGGTTAATTTTGATCATTCAAATTATTTTTCACGTTTTTGAAATTTCTCAAATCCATGTTCGTGAACCACTTTTAAAAATCAAAACGTTCAACACTCGGTTACCATGAATTGTAATAAAATACATCCAACACAAAAAAATAAATAAATATTCAAATTTTGTTCAATCTTTTTTAAAATCGTTACGAAAAATAGGATTACAGTGTTATAAGTAGTTGTTTAAAACAATTAAAAATTCTCAGAAATTGAAATCCTACGTTTGTATATCAACTGGACAATGGTGATTATTGTTATTTCATATTCAACATCAAAACATTTTAAAACGTAATCACAAGAAGAATATTAAATAATATATTGTTTTAACAACGATCATTTAATCGGTAGGAACTTCTGATAAGTAGTGTGTGTAGCCAAAACTTCCGACTGCCATCAGTATTTGCCTAAGCTCGGATTATCACGAGACTTTGGCGTCTAAATTTTTAATTAGGCCCACAAAAAAAAAAAATAATAATGATTACGCTTATCAACTTTGAATTATATCACAATATACAGCAATACAACAGTTTATTAATTGTTAATTTAGTATTAAAGATAAAATGTACATTGTGATTTTTTTCATTTTGTAACTTCTCTCGGTGATGTATATAAGATTTAATTTAAAATTATTTAGTATCAGAATAATTTTAATTTAGCCGTATTTTATATTTAAAATTTTTGGAATCATAAACAGAAATAAACTTCAAGGGAAAGGACTCAAAGTCTTAACCTCCTTATAAATACTCCACTAATCTTATTTCACTAAGATTGATTTTTTGCAATGCATTTATTGTTTTAAAATTCCAATAGTGCTTTTCAACTTACAATATTTATTTAAAGACATTTTTTTATCGAAATGGTATATTTTAATTCTGATGAATCATTGAATTAAAGGAATAATCTATCATTTCTTTAAAATTCAAATCACCCATACCAATTAACTCGTCCGAGGAGCAAAGAATGTCCTATTAGTACGTACTTTTACAGGGCAAAGTACGTACTTTTTAGTTTTGATAAAATATTTACCTACATTACGAAATTCTAAACAATAGGGAAAATTATAAATATAGAAAATGTAACTAAAACATGATTAATTTATTGAGAGAATGTTATTTACAAAGGAAGAGTGGTTTACCTTAAAAATACTTGTAAGATTTTAAATATGAATATAATATGTAATATAAAAGTTTTTAATTGTTTATAAACACCTTAAAAAAAAATGTGAAAATCAACCATATTAGTACTACATGAATATTATTATTAAAATTTATATAAATGTATATACACATATATATATATTTTTTTTTTATTAGGAAAATTCGCAATGAATCTCACATTATTAAAATCGAACACATTCATAAACGTTTACTATTCTGTGAAATGTTGAACTGTTCAACTCAAAACTAAGTAATTTTATCTAAAAGATGTTGAGAACTCAAACTGTATTATTATAATAATTATTTACGTCGTCACTCTTATTGGTAGAATCGATAAACTTATAAGTTTGTACAAAAAGTTAAAATACGTACGAATTTGTAAAATTATTAAATGATACCGGAAAATTGTACTCATGACTAAGAATAAACAAAAAAATAATTTCAGTAAATCTATCAAGCACATATTATATAATTATTATTAGAATATTAAATAATCGGCGAATAGTAATTAAACGAGCCCCAACCATCACGCGAATAAAACAAATTAATTACATACTATTAAATATATTTTCAAATCGTCAATATTGCAAACAGTTGATAACACATTAAATCGGAAACTACAATTAATGGAATACAATAACAAAATAATTGATAAACGATAATATATTATCGTATGAATTCCGACAGTGATTGAACAATAGACTACATGAGAATATAATATGATGTCATTTTATAACAGATCAGTAGTTATGTGATCGTGGTGTCCGTGACATTTTGAGTACATTAATCCTAAATCCAACACGGTCGGGTAAAAATAAATACACATTTGGTAAATGATATAAAGTACGGATATCGGGAGGCCGTAATTATCCGGAAAATAATTGGCCGGAACGTTAAAATCCGGAAAGTAAAATGTCCGGACCGTTAAATTCCGGAATGTGAAATTCCGGAATGTTAAATCCCGGACCGTAACAATTCGGAATTTAAAAGTACGGGAAGTATAAAATCCGGAAATTAAAATGTCCGGACCGTAATATTCCGGAATGTGAGATACCGGAATGTTAAAACCCGGACCGTAAAAAACCGGAATGTAAATCCCCGGACCGTAAGAATCCGGAATGTTAAAAACCGGAATGTAAGAACCCGGACGGTTAAAACCCGGAACGTAAGATCCCGGACCGTAATTTTCCGGAAATTAAAAATCCGGAAAATAAAATAAAATCAATGGTTCTCAAAATAGTGAACTCAAAAAACTAAAAAACGAGTTTTAAAGTTTTTAATAGGTATTTTAAATCACTTTTAAATGAAAAGGTTTTAGTATTTACATTTAAGTGTTGAGTAAGTTCAAATTACATTCTAAGTAAGTACAAAGTTTAGAATGAGATTTCTTTGAAATAACTATACAAAAAACTAGAGAGTCATTATATGAACAATTTTTAGGTATAAGGGTCTGAAATTAAAATTTTTCGAAATCGCGTAAAAAAACTTTTTATACTCAAACGAATTTACTACCTATATTATATTACTATATTACCATATTACTATATTATATACTATACTATATTAGATTATACTTAGGTATACTATATTAGATTTTTGATATAATTTAAAAGTATAAGTCGTAAAAAATTGAAACGTTCACCAGTTGATAAAATTGGCATTGTGTTCACAAGATTTTATTTTCTAAATATTGCACTTATTTATTTATATTTAATTATAGGCGTTTGTAATATTTAATTATTTTTCATAAATGTTTTCATAGCCATGTATTATGATAAAATAATTATTATAAAATATCGTTATTGAAGTTATTCTATATAATATATATACTTTTTGGTTATTTGAATATTTAGGCCTAATATTCCTATATTTTATATATTTTTTTTAAACAAATAGATCATTTTTTATTTATTTATTTATTTAGAATTCAACGCCCTTTTTCCAAAATTGAGTGTGGTATAATGACCATTAATGGATAAAATATAATAATTTTAGAAAATATAGTAATTATTATGTTCAACACTAAATCATATTAAAAAGTATGTATATACATATATAAGTAAACAAATAATTAAATATATAAAAATACTAAGAAAACACTGAAAGACTAATATAAAATTATAATGTTTTAAAAAAAATATAATTGACTTAAATTTAAAAGTACCCAGAGCAGGGGCGTCATTTGAGGGATTCAGACTATACATTGGCAGCCCTATTTTTAAGTTCCGCTTAATAAACAGGATATATAAATGGCCTGGTGGAGGAAACAATTGACCTGATTCAAATGTTTGCATCCCTATTGAAAATTTGAAATGACGCCCCTGACCCAGAGTTTTATTGAAAAAATCTAAGGTGCTGGAGACTAAATTTGCAAGTTTTAGAGCTCTAATAAAAAAGGAATCGTTACTTGAATTTAACTTGAACAATGGAATGGCAAAAATATCTTAATTTCTCAGGTAGAAAGAGGGAATACAGCAATAAAATTGACCTGAGCTAAAATTTCAGGGCATACAATATTATAATTTAACAAGTCGTTTCCGAACATAAACGAAATAACTGACGTCTTAGTTGGAGAGAATCTAAGTTTACTAAATTTTGAATTGGCATAATTGAATCTTTAGAAATAGGTACCTATTCATATGGGCAATTCTTTTTAAAGTTTTATATTGGATATTATCTAGACCGTGAATGTGAGTGGTTAACGATTGACTCCAAATTAGTGATGCGTATACAAGAACACATCGTACAAGCAAGCAATAAATTGTTTTTATTGTAGTAGGGTTATTAAATTGTTGAGTGTTCCTATTTATGAAGTCTAACATTTTATAAAATTTGCCGAGCATATTTTCATGATTTCGTTTAAAGCATATATCTGAACTAAAATGAACACCAAGATCTTTTATTGAATGAGCTCTATTTAAAACTGTATTATCTAATGAATAATTGTAAACAATAGGATTTTTACCATGAGTAAAAAAGACAACTTTACGTTTCCCTATGTTTAAAAGAAGAAAATTATTTTTTTTTCAAAATTAAAAATTTATCCATGTTATTTTGCATGTGATAAAACTCGCCCCTGCAGAGTAGATAACATTTTATATTCATAGTTTAGAATTTATAATTTAATAAAAGGCTGCTTACAATGGTCAAAAAATCGAACCTTATTACATAAAAGAATTTACGAGCGTCTAGTTTTGATTAACACGAAATCAAAAATTTTACGCATACAATAACGGTTTACTATCAAATTATTTCAGAATTTTGGTTAAAATTAAAAAAGTACTTTATTGTCGTAGAAACTTGAATTAAACAATTATATAATCATAATATGTGTAAATAATATCAATATAAACATTTGGTGCAAATTTCAAGATAACGAAAAATAATTTTTTGAAATACTTAAATCGTTTGAAAAAACATTGTTATTTCATATTTTACGCCCGAACTCCAGAAACACATACATTTTTTTTTTAAATCTTGTTACATTTTCAAACTTTTGGTATTATGTATATTTAGAGGGTTAGTTTTCTCAAAATTTTAACTAAAATGGTCATTTACAGTTATCGTGAAATAAAACTGAATTTTGAATTTTTGATTTGCAGGGATACCTAGTATGTTATGACTTCTATGAGAAACATTGTAGTAAATTATCAAGCATTTTTGAGGAATCTTAGATTTTTATTCATAATTATAAAAAAAAAAAAAACAGAAAAAGTAGAATAATTTAAATGTCCATAAATGCTTTAAAAAAAACGCAAAATATTTTTAAAAGTTATACCCTGTAGTCTGTACCTATAGGTAATACTGATTAAGATATTTGGTTAACATTTTACGAATAAAAAAATTTTAGTTTCTTAATTACAACAAAATAGCTAGTTGCATTCAAAATATTATAAACTATTTTCTCGGAATACAATTTATTAAAAGATCTACAGTTTGTAATTGTAGTGTGACACTAGGTCACTAGATATTTTTTAAAATGTACCATTTAATTTTAGTACAGACCACAGTACCACACAACATATTTTGTACTTATAAATAGGGCACGCACAGTTACTTTTATAGGGATTGGGTTTAAGGAATTGCGATTATATTAATAAAATATTATGATACGCTATAATATAATATAATATAATAGACACCCAAAAACCTCTAATTTTACATTGACATTTAGACTAAAATAATGATACAAGAGTATACGCTACCTATTTATATATATAAAATATATATTTATAATTTTAATATACATATAATTACTAATTACTATAATATAATATATAATAATATTGTTCTTGAGTAAATAAACTGCCTTTAATAATTCTGTTTGTCTATTTTTATTCGATGACAAAATAATAGATAATCATATCATAATGATGTTATTATTTTCACAATGAAATAATAATGACATTTTTAGATTTTCTTGTTGCTCTTAAAATAATATTATAAGTGCATTGTAAATAAAACGATACTATAATGTTTTAACAATAATAATAATTACGTTATTAAAAAAATAATAATATAATATGATTTTTTTTCCATTACTCGAATAATATAAAAAATGTAACGATAATTAAATAGTACTATATTATTTTAATTATATTATTTTAGATGTAATGCATTAATAATATTTTAGTATTATTATCATAACATTTTTGCTATCTGGGCTTAGTACAATTTGAAAAAAATCATTTATAATTTTCTACTGAACATTTTAATAACCATTGTTATTTATTCCGGATTATAACGGTCCGGGAATTTACATTCCGCAACTTTACGTTCCGGATAATGACGGTCCGGGATTTTAAATTCCGGAATTTTACGGTCCGGATTATTACGATCCGGGACTTTACATTTGGAATTATACGGTCCGGGAATTTACATTCCGTAACTTTACGTTCCGGATAATGACGGTCCGGGATTTTAAATTCCGGAATTTTACGGTCCGGAATATTACGATCCGGGATTTTACATTCCGCAATTTTACTGTCCGGGAATTTACATTCCGTAACTTAACATTCCGGATTATTACGGTCCGGGATTTTACATTCCGGAATTTTACGGTCCGGATTTTTACTTTCCGGATTTTTATAGCCCCCCATTTGAACTAAGCACCGAAATCAAAGCACAAAACATTTGAAATTCACCTGATCGTTTACAGCTATTCTTGGGACGTACGTGTCTCGAACCCCCCCACTTAAACATTTTCAAAATTTTTCTGCGCAGATATTTAGCATGTAATTAGCATGTATTTGCATGCCTAATTTTGTAATTTGCATGCTTTTTGTTTAAGTGTAAAATCAAAAAATGAGTGGGGGGGGGCTGTAGATACGTGTCTCCGACCCCCCCTACGTGTTATAAATACTAATTTTCAAACTTTTTCTTGTGCCAATATTTAGCACGTAATTAGCATGTATTTGCACGACCGGTCCCGTAACTACAACTCAATCTCAATTTGTGCAAAATACGGTTTTCTAATTCGCACGTTAGCTGGTTTTCCAAATATCTTTTGTGTCTTTTACAGATTCAGTTTTAAAATAATACCGTTTACTGGTTGATAATATCGCAATATATAAAAAAACTCTCCCTCTATATGTATATATCAAACTTTCAAACGTGCAAACAGCGTGTGCGTCCTGCGTTGTTAATTTTTGCTGTAAGTTGTTACTTATTAAGTAATCAAGTATTATTTTTTTAAAAACGATGGATGATACCGAAGAAAATTGTTAATTAGACAATCCATGTCCACAAGTGAATATTAGTTTGCAATGGCCAGTATATAATTTACATTTTAAAGTAAAAAAAATACTTTTCGACTGTTATTTATACTAGTGATGGACACTACCGAATAATTTACACTAGTTATTTTTAATCGAAATAAAATTACATTATACTCATCCACCCATTTTAGATTCTGAACGGAGTGAAGAATGTATTGATTTTACAATGATGTGTGTTTTTTTATTTTTTTTTTTTTTTTTTTTTATTTTTGTGTCTGTCGACACGATTTGGGGCAGTAAAAATGCTTCGATTGCCTTATATAGCAACTTTTCTGAAAGGAAATTGAATCTAGTTGGTACTTTGGGGGGTCAAAAGTTAAAAATTTTCAATATTTTTTTAACGCGCCGGGAAAAACCCTTAAAAATGAGGGAAAAACGGTATATTTTACGCAAAACCAGTTTTCGACAAAATCAAATTTTTTATTTTGCTATAACTCAAAAACTAATCGATGTAAATACTTGAAATTTTCATCAAATGTTTAGATTAGCGTTCTCTATACACCGTTAAATTTTCAAAGTATTTTGACTTTTATTGAGCTAATTATAGACAATTGAAATTTTCAATTTTTTTAAGTATTTTTTTTTAAAATAACGATAAAATTTTTTTTTTTTGCCAGAAAATCTTGAAAATTTAATACAAGGTTTCTTATAAGTTGTTCCATAACTGATAAAAAAAAATCCAAAATCGTAAGTCACAATTTTTTTTTATAAGTGCTCAAAGTTCCAATTTATACGAAATATGTAAAAATTGCGAAAATTTGAAGTTATTTTGCAGTTGAAAATTCATAAAATTTTAAGTATTCAAAACTAAGAATTGTAAATTCGGTACAAAGTTTGACATACGTTTTCCTTCAATTATCTGTAAAAAAATTTGCACTGGAATAAAATCAAAAATTTTTATGAGTGTTTGAAATTACAATTTTTTCACATAATCGCGTAAAATAACAATTTAGGCATCATTGATTTTTGATATTTGTTCTTATTCAAAAAGTATAGGTCGTAGAAACTTAAAACTTTTACAAAATGTTTAAATAGGCATTTTCTTTACATAGTTGTATTTTCAAAATATTTCGTTTATTTTTTAGCTATTTATAGGCATTTGAATAATTCGATTTTTCTTAGATTTTTTTTTATAAAAGTCGATAACAATTTTTTGGCCCTACCAAATCGCTTGAAAATTTAATAGAAGGTTTTGAATAAGTTGATCTAAGAGTGATTCAAAAATTATTCAAATACATAGGCACAATTTTTTTTTATAAGCAGTTGAAGTTCAAAAATCGACAAAATTTGTCAAAATCACGAATATTTGCAAATTATTTTGTAGTTGAAAATGTATAAAAATTTTTGTATTCAAAGATAAGAAATGAAAATATTATGTAATATCACAGCTGATAAAGATAATTAAATAGATTAAGTTTATTATAATATAATCAGTAGCTGACAGCTGTTCTATACAAAATATTGGTAGATTGTAAACACAAGGTGTATAACGTACCTTTACATGGTTGAATAGAACGTTACTAACTTCCAATTTCCAGTTATTTTAATGTGTGTATCAGTTCCATAAACATGCGGATTTTATATATTATTATTAATTATTAATATTTAAATAGACGTAGCCACGGAGCATTCAGCATATATGGACGGCGGGGTCGGGTGGTACCGTCACGATAGTGCATTTAGGCAAATAATATGGTATTTACCTACGCCCTATCTATGCACATCCTGGTTTGTCCAATGCTCACGAGCAGAAGTCACATGAATAGACAAATGTAAATTTAACCCAATCTAGGATATTAAAATAAAATATATATTACAATTTAAGGCTGACATCTTTATCTTCGTTCAGAATCGTTTTTTTTTTTATAATATAAAATAATTCCAAAATCTATCCAATAATGCCTAATCTAGCAATGCATCTCGTGTATCCCACCCAACTACTGTATCCTGTACTTAACTTACAATGATTTATCATTGCATTCAAATGTAAAGTACCATACAACTAAACTATCGTAAACCAGGTGATCCCATGATAGAAAGTGCTATACACTCCTCACCATTATCTTGTCCGAGGAGCGAAGAGACGAAGGACGAACTTCCACCACCATTATCTTATCGGCTTTTTTAAGGATATAAATATATTATTTAAAGTTGTAAAACAAATATTCAACTCATATAACCCATTTTTGGTTGCATGATATTGAATTACCTATACTAATATGTACGTAATAAGAATTAAACTGTTAATATTTTAATTTTTGCAATTTTTTTTGCAAAAAATGACATGCTTATTATTTAATCATTTAATCTATTACAAAAATAAAATGATCGTTATCAACTATCTGTGGGTGTCTCTTTATAAGTTTTGGCGTAGAGATTGTCGTATAAACCAAAATAATAAAAAAATTCAACATCTTCTTTATATTTATGACAAATAATAATATACATAAACTATAATTATTATATACATTATACATACCTGTATAATACAATGCTTAGAACTTGTGGTGTTTGTAGTGATGGTTTTCATAAATTTAGTAATTATCTAGGAATTAACTGAAGGGTGTCGAGTATTCTTGGCGGTCGTACAAAAAATCACTAAAATGATGTGATTACTTATTAAACTAAATGAAGGATAGAAAACCGTGACAAATTCATATCTTGCTATAAGAAAATAAGTAAACTACAAAAAATAAAATTGTAAACATTATAATATAGGCTACGATTAAAATGATAAAATACATTATAAAAAGTATAATCATTCCAATTTTTTTTATTTTTTAGGAAGTTTTTCATTTTTTCAAAGATTATTATTATTATTGTTATTATTATTTTTTTTTGAGTTGTCTAAGAGCTCTTGAAGTCATCGTATTGAAGGTGGTTATAGGCTAACATTGTATAAAATATTCATACAAAATATATAATTGACAAATGACAAGTATGAAAAATAAGGTTCATAAGATTGTTTTTAATTTCTTTATTGCAGTTTACGCATCGACTTTTAGGAAAAGTTTAAACGATAATCTGGATATTATTTTTGATTCATAATACTCTTTTTAATCTGATTAAAATTAATTTTTAAGTTAATTAATTTAAAACTGAGTCTGTAAAAGACATAAAAGATATTTGGAAAACCAGCTAACGTGCGAATTAGATAACCGGATTTTGCACAAATTGAGATTGAGTTGTAGTTACGGGACCGGTCGTGCAAATACATGCTAATTACGTGCTAAATATTGGCATAAGAAAAAGTTTGAAAATCAGAGTATTTCACTTGAGGGGGGGGGGGCTGGGGACACGTGCGAATTAGATAACCAGATTTTGCACAAGTTGAGATTGAGTTGTAGTTACGGGACCGGTCGTGCAAATACATGCTAATTACGTGCTAAATATTGGCATAGGAAAAAGTTTGAAAATCAGTATTTATAATACGTAGGGGGGTCGGAGACACGTGTCTACAGCCCCCCCCCACTCATTTTTTGATTTTACACTTAAACAAAAAGCATGCAAATTACAAAATTAGGCATGCAAATACATGCTAATTACATGCTAAATATCTGCGCAGAAAAATTTTGAAAATGTTTAAGTGGGGGGATTGGAGACACGCACGTCTTCTTGGGTCTATTTAAGTATATCTAGTTAGTAGATGGTGTTTTTAAAAATCAATTGATCCTGGAATATATTAATCATGATTTGTGATCATAGTGTACTGTGTGTGTGTGTGTGTGTGTGTGTGTGTGTGTGTTCTACATAATGTATTCTATTTATTTAACGGTGAGAAGGCCTTACGTAGAGATGGCAATGATGAAATTGTTTAACAGTGGGATAGCGACGGGATAAACAATGACGACGAATTGTCTGTGATCGTGAATTTCATAGTCTTGCGTGGTCTCAAAATATAAACTCCACCTAAAATAATATGAACTCTGCGCAACCGTAAATGAAAATGTTCATGTCTTGTATTTAATTGTAGAGACATAATATATTTTTATTAGAATATCATAAAAAAAAAGAAATAAAGAAATAAACGTTCCATGTGTATGCATCATGTATTCAAACATGTTTTATAATTCCAAGTAAAATAATCGTTCAATGTTTTGACGTGTCGCGTCCGTCGTAATCAATAGCAATTAGTTTGGTATACTTATTTTGTTCAGTTTACTCCACGAATTGTACGTTATTCAAATCATTATAGATTGTAATACATTGCCAATTTCACATATTTTATTCTCATTTTTCAATGTACCAAAGCTTTTTCACATTATTTTGTGAGATATCCGATGTGTATTATTATATGAGAAAAGCACCTATACAATTATAATACACTGGTAATAAAATTAATCGAACGTCGGTGTGTTTTTTATTTTTTTATTGAGCCATATAAATAAATTGTGTTTGCTAAATTAAAAAAAAAAAGTGTACCTCGGCGATGGCAACTGACGAGTGTTTGATTTATGTAGTCATAGTAATTTACGGTTATTAATGCGTACCATTCGATCGTCGATAGATTCCCGACGAACGTCGGTTTTCGATTACAACAGTCCCGTCATAGTACGTGGGTGGGCACTCCGAATTCACAGTCATCATGTCACCAAAACGTATTTACCCATCGTCTGCCCCGTGACTCAGTATGATGAGTATTATTGTTGCGTCGTAATGAAGTCCTAACACGATTCCGCGAGATGCCAACGAGCTACAGGCCCTACGAAAAAATCACGAAGTCCAACGAGTAAAAAGAGTATCTAGAATTTTAACTAGGAGGATCCAACAAGTTTTAGTAACTAAAAAAAAAAATATATATATAAATATACATATATATATACAAATATATATATATATATATATATATATATATATATATATATATATATATATATATATATATATATATATATATATATATATATATATATATATATTAATACATGTATGTTTAAGACACAAAATGCATTAGAAAACAACCATTAAAATTAATTTATGTTCATATAAATAAGTATTTATTTGATTAAGAAAATAACTCACAAATGGTGTAAAAAAGTAGTGAATTGGTATTTTCTATCCTATCCTATCTATCTTGATCCATACTCATCAGCTGTATTGAGACATTTTATTATTATTTTTTTGCTATTAAATAATTCTTGAAGTATAAGTATCGAAAAAGTTTATTTTTAAGATTTTTTTTTTAATTTCAAAGCAAACAGAGAAGTAATTTCATCTTAATTTGTCTTATTTATTATTATTATTTTTTAAATACTTCTTAGTATAATTCTCAAATAAACATGATGTTAAGATTAAATCAATTTAATCTTTTGGCATCAGAAATTCTTTACATAATATATAGGGTTGTAAATTTGAAATATTTTTTGTTCACGTTTGAAATAGTGACTTAAATATCATTTAATCAGTTGATATTGAATGATGTCGTTTTAGTACAATGTTTGGGGTTTTCTATTTACCATAACGTGGTATAGTCCATCAGATGCCTATAAGTAGGTAATTTTATGATAATATTCGTCTCATAAGTAATAGTTCTAATCGTCTGTTATTTATTTTCATTTTGCTTGTTTTCGAATAATATATTTATATAATACGAATTCAGTCATTTTAATTTTAATTTCCATACTTTCAATAGTATGGTTATGAAAAATGTATAATATTTACCTAATGGCTAATTATTATGATTTTATATGTAATACTGATTTGTTTAACTATGCAAAGGAGTTTATTTTTATTTTATTATAATTATTATTATTATATTGTTATCTTTAAATAATGTAATTATATTATATGAATTGAGTCACTTTTATTTTAAGCATTTAACATTTACAGATGCTGGTATAATATTGCGTGTTTCACAATATTCATAATAAATTCTATTAATATGTGCTTAACTTTTAAACTCACTAGATACCAATATATTTTTTTGAAGAGAAACTTCTGCAATAATGTGATAGCTGTTGAGTAATGGAACTACTGGCCACTTATTTATAAATTCATCTATATTTTGTAAAATTTCTTCAGGTGTTTCAATGACTCTGGTCGATTACCTCTTAAATCAATATTTATAAATTATAACTATAAACTATTATGGTGTTAATTTTTAATATATATAAATACGTTTTTATTTCTATTAAGTACAATTAATAATACAAAAAGTATTCCATAATAAATAAAACATAAAGCATTATATTTTTTACTGAATGAAACAAAAATTGTTTTTTTCACTCAAATTATAAATTTCATGAAATGTTGCATCCCTTATAATATATAATTATTATCATATGAAAATGTTTGAAAATTTAATAAATTCTATAAAATATAATAATACATTAAAATATTCAATATTTTTAATGAACAATAAAAAAAATAAAAGAAATATTAAAACAATAAAAGAAATATTCAAATTATTTGAATATTTCTAGTAATTATCAACCGACGGGGGTTTAGACCTCAAAACAACCCCTCCGGGTACCTCCCTGCAACGAGAGATTTGATTTCGGCGTCGAGGGTTTGAGTGAAAACGCGTTGGCGAAAGGAACGGCAATCGAAATCCGTGTGCGCGACGGAAGAGTGACCGTAGGAGGGAAGTGTAGATGTCAGGTTTCTGATATTTTAGAAAATAATAAATCGTCTTGCGTGGAACCGCAAGGCCGGCGTACGGTGTTGTTTGTCCGTCAGTTTCGCCGACGATGACTACGCTTCTATCATCGCTCGGATTAAGCACGTTCTCAAATGTGGTGTATTTAAAGATTTATCATGGGTGACGGGGATTCGAGAAACGTAAAAATTCACATTTTAAATTACTTATTTTAGTTAAAAATATTCAGGGTATTAAACACCTCGACAAAAAGCATGCAAATTAAACATGTCGTATTCTCCGGTGAATTTTCAAGCACCCAAGGATTTGCAGTATTGTTTCTCTTGTATATTGTGTTTAATGTTTTAATATCAAACGGGAAAAGCTCAGAAAAATTATTAACATATTTTTCCCGACATCCTTTGATTCGCACAACCTATTGATTACGCCACCGTGTTGACATGACCACTCGTCGCGATACACCGTCCGGCGGCCTTAATGAGTTTTCAGTTTACGCTATGACAATATTATTATTATTATTCGTTTTCGATGATAAATATTTGGCGTGCGTTCCACGTGTATCGTTTTGAATTGTATTCGTACGACGCCACTATTAAATTGCAATCGAACACGATAATAATGTTGGTTCGCGCAGCAGGGGTTAGAGCGAGAGAATAAATTACACACTCCGTCGTCGTCACGATATCGTGAGCTGATGCAGTCGTCGAGCCAAAACGTAAACGTTTAAAAAACTTAACCTAACCTAACCTAACCTACCCCTAAGCACTTCAGATTCTCCCCGGAACTCCACCCACCCACGTTGAACTCGGTTCGGATAAATAACTGTGTTATTTTTAATAATGCGTTACAGGTAGAGTTCGACGGCCGTTCGATTTTCAGTGTGGTTCGGACGAAAATCGTAAATCTAATATTTGTTGAACTCGGATTCAATCTCGAAGATGACATCGTAATAATAAGATAGCTTAAAAACTACTCGTTCTTCAAATGATTAACACAAACGTTACGATTGAATAAGAATTATTCGGAACGCTTGTTGTTTCGGTGTGTCGGCAACAACGTACTAATGTTTGTATATAGGCGTTGATAATTTTTGAACGCTCCCATGATATTTGAATCGTTTGAGTATACGAGTTACCGAATAATTATAACTAAACAAATCATTCTTAACAATCTCAATCTTTTCTCATCTTTTCGAACGTTGTTGAGACATTGTTTTTGATCATTCATTATTCTTACGTTAAACGCACTGAACATTTTACCAAATAAAATTCGCATGGCATCGTACAAATTTGATGAATTGTGGTTGATAATTAAAATAATAAACATTACGTATTCAATTAATATTATAAATATTTTTTGACAAGCATATATATATATATATATATGATAATTACTGTGATATTTATAAAAAAAAAAAAAACCAGTTTCATATTACAACCATTTCAAATTATTTATTGATTTATATTATATTATAATTCAACGATACTTTCCTTTTACAGTAAAAAATGTGGTATATAGCTACATAGATAATAATAAAAATTAAACAATTATTAAATTACGTGCTCCCACAATTATATTAGAAAGATGCTAATCAATATTGGACTATTTTTTATCATAATAACTTTTTAGTACTCAATATGATTGACTTACATTTGTAAGTATCACGCGGTTTATTTAAAAAAATCTAAGGACTATATTAGTGAGTTTCAGTGTTCTAACTGAAAAAAACCATAACCTCTTTTTGGATATTTTGTATGGAATAGCGAAAATATTGTTATTTGAAGGATAATAAGGGAGGACACGAAAGTTGATTTCAGCTCAAAGCTAAGGACATACGATATTATATTTTGATAAATCATATACGATCATAATGTCAGTCAATTGACATCTTAATAAAAAATAATAGAAATTTTCCAAATGTTGCACTTACATCTAAGAGTCTCTATGAATGATTTATGGTTGATTATATTTTATATATTTTAAATACGTTTAACGAAAAAAATATATTTATTTAATTTATATTAAAATAATATGTTTTATAAAATGTAGGTTAAATGCTATATGATGATTTTTGAAGAATTTATACGTGTAAATGGATTTTGTAAACATACTAATTTTTTAACGTGCGTCCGGTCGGTGGTTAGATTTCGAAGGAAAACATTAAAAAAATGTACTTTTACGTGAAATTGTAATAATATTTAGCTTACTTGAAGTTCTGGCTCCTCTGTATATCGTACTGAATAACTTTCGAGACAGCTGGTAGACCGCTGTTTAGAGTGAAACTTCAGTCTGATTCTACGAACTGATCATTTTGACCTTTGACGTGATTTATTTAGACTTTTATTCCTAGTTGGCCAACTCATTACAGCCGAGCAGTGTCTTTTACTGTACAACCCAGTTCGCAAGAGACGCGGGTAAGTATTCCTCCCGGTTCATGAATTGTGCAAGTCACTCGTTCGTCTCGTGAACTTGATAAAAAGTGCCCATTTCGTGGACTAGGCAATTTCACGTTTGAAGTGTAACATAAACATGCATTTAGAAAAAAAAATAACTTTTGAAACTTGCGGTTTTTCTCTTGAAGTGTTTTTATTCGATCTCATATATATTCATCAATCACCGTAATTGAGGTAGGTTCTCGGTCGACCAAGGGCATAAAAAAAAGCTCTTTCGTGGAAATACGTGTTGGAAATTTTAATTTTCCGTCATTTTTATTTTTCCTTTCCACGGCAGTGCCGGGTACGAATATAAAATAACGTCTCACATTAAAACTTCCATATATTCGATAGCAATTTATTTATTGTGGCCTTAATGTCAGTGCCGCATTAAGCCAAATTGCCGCCCCGGGGCAATATAAAATTTGCCACCTCTATATATTTAAAAAAATTATCATATGATTTTCACCTCTCTCTTTTCGCTATCATAAACACAGCAGAATTATATTTTAATACGTTTCTCCGTTAGTTTTAAAATATTAAAGAGTTACCTAGTAATTACTTAGTAACCTATACAATAAATGTATACTTAATTTTTCTTTTTAAACATATTATTTATTAAATATTAATAATACAATTAATTAGAATTATAATTAAAAATTAAAAATAGTAAATTAAAATACATTTTCATTCAACTTATATTAATTTTTTCCTTGATTTCAAAACTGCAAATTTATGTATTATATCCGACCAATCAATCTGTTGTAAAATATCGCTTTCTATATTTAATATGGATAATGATGACATCTTTTCATCAACTAAAGCAGACCTTAGATAATTTTTTATTCTTTTTAATAGAGAAAATGACCGTTCTCCACTTGCATTGGATGAAGGCATACAACAAAATATTCGCAATACTATTTCTACATTTGGAAATGTTGTCAAAAGGGAAGAATTTGTGAGGCATTTTAAAAGACTTATAAAAGGTGATTTATCTTCTTTTGAAAACAAATTGAGAATATTTTTAAATTGTACCAGTTCTTCTATGAATGTCTCGTTTAAATCTTCAGGATATATTTTCACTAGGTTTTTAGCACTTTCGCGTATTCCGTTAGTATCCAATGTATCTAATTTTAATATAAATCCAAAATTATTATTTATATCAGTGTAGGACAGTTTTCTTTCACGTAAATTCACAACTAGCCTGTCAATAATAACATAGAATACTTCACATTTCATTTTTTGTTCTCCTTCCAATAATTCATCGTTACTTTCAGTTTCATCAAAAAACTTGTTTCTCTTTTTTTGTCTCACGCCATCCCAGGAAAATAATTGTTTTGAACACATCGTTTTTGCTTGTTCTAAGTATACATCAAATCTTTCTCTAAAGTCTTCCACATATTTTTCTAAAGATTCGTACAGTGCAACAACTGTGGCTAGGTCTATATCTATAGACTGTAAACTTATACTTGTTGCGTTAAATCTTTCAAGTATAGGTGTCCACATACAAATCATAAAACAACAATTTAAACTCTTAATTTTATTTTTAATTGAACGAGCTTCGTGTCTTGTATCTTTTTTTTGTCCTTCGTCATCACAAATAGTATTTAAAGCACTGAGTACTTGTGCATAACCATTACACATTGCTTTACATACATCGTACCTGGATGACCAACGAGTTGAACATAGTTTTTTTATTTTGACACAACCTGGATTCTTTTTGATAATATTAGTCAAAATATTCCATCTAAATGTTGAAACAGAAAAGAAATTATAAATTGCTTGACGTATAAAAAAAAATTTTGTGCCTTCTTGAGTTGTATCTGCAGCATTGGAACCAATTAAATTCAAAGAATGTGCTGAACATGGCACAAAAAAGGCTGTCGACGAATATTTTTTAATTCGAGTCTGTAATCCGTTATAAACACCTGACATATTAGACGCATTATCGTAAGATTGGCCTCTACAAAACTTCAAATCTATATTAAGTTCACAAAATTTTTTAAATAATGCTTGCTCCATGTCCGATCCTTTATGTCCAACGGAGGGAATAAAACCAAGAAAACGTTCCACCGGTAAACCTTCATTTGAAATATACCTTATGGCGACTGTGAGTTGATCTCGTGTTGTTACATCAGGAGTCGAGTCAACTATAAGTGAAAAATATTTTCTCTCTTTAATTTCGGACACAATTTTTATCTATTACAGTATCACTCATTAAAGATATAAACTCATCACATATATTGGAAGATAAGTATGACACGTTCCCCTTTCCTTTATTTCTATAATTAGCTATATGTGTAGACAAAAAAGGATCGAATTTAGCCACTAGTTCCAGGCAACCAAGATAGTTTCCGTTTTGTTTTGAACCAAAGTTATGATTATTTCCTCTAAAAGCTAAGCCTCTAGAAGCTAAAAAGGAAACAGTTTCAACGACTCTATATAAAACATTTTTCCAATGAGAAATTTGATTTTCAATATTTATTTTTAGTTCTAAGTCTATGACACCACTGTCTTTCTTGATTCTAGAAAACCAGATTCTAACTGATTCAGCATGAGTTTTACTAGTTTCATGTTCTTGTAGAGATTCATTGCATTTTTTCCAGTTTATAAAACCTTCGTTTTTATTTCCGAAAACAGTTGGTTTAGGCGAGAAAAGCAAGCACTGGAAACAAAATAACGCGTTTTTTGAAGGAGAATATAAAACCCATTCTCTTAGTTTCTTTTCACCATTCTGAAGTTTTCTCATAAAATGATCAGGAGTTAGACGTCTACTTATATTACCAAACATTCGTTTTGTTTCTGCAAATGGTATAGTTGATATATCTATCATCGGAGGATTTGCAAGTAAGAAATTAATGGAATCTAAATTTAAGTTCCATTTTACTGGATCAGGTCCGGGAATTTGTGATTGGTCATTAAAATCATAAACAGTGATTTCTGCCTAAATAAAACGGAAACATTTTTGTTTTAAAACGGTACTAACCGTGAGTGAAAAATTATTATAAATAAAATAATATAATATTATTATTTGAAAAAAATCTGACTACCCGTATTAAGAAGTAAATTTTATTAAGTATATTTTTTATATATATATATTATATACCTGTAGACTATGTGGCTGCGTAATAATTTCCGTAACTTTCGTATCATCGGCTGTATTCAATGGTATTTCAATTTTAGAAATATCAGTTGGTAAACACGTTTTAGATTGAGAATATTCTTCTGTGGGGATCAATTTCGGCTATAACCAATGAAAATATTTAGATAAGTTCATATCTGATTTAAAACAATTTTTTATTAAAATATATTATAATATTAAAAAAAGCAGGTAAGTAAGATAATGGTGGTGGAAGCTCTAAATATCCAAAGAGTAAAATTTTACGAAGCAAAAACTTACAAAAAACGAGAAATTTCCAATATTTTAAAAGTTCTATAAAGAAGTCAAAAGTTGATAAATCTTTTTGAAATTTTTATTGGATATATGCGAGACCATTGTTAGTAGTCAGTAAAATTTTTAAGTCCCTAGCTCTATTATTGACGGAGTAATGGCTAAAAAATGAAAATAGATTTTACGAAAATTGAGAATACGTCATTTTTCCCGTTTTTTGTCAATTTTTCGGTAGTTATCGCCCACGCTTGGAAAAACTATTAAGAAATTCGAAAAATGAGCCGAATAAAGTGCCATCTTGGGATGATTTCCGATTTATAGAGGTGCTGGATGAAACTTTTGGTCCAGTATTTCTATAAGAAAAAGTGTTTACATACATAAAAAACTAAAAAAAAAAAAAAAAACTAAAAAAAAAACAGATTTGTAAAACCAATACATTCTTCGTTTCACTCAGAATCTAAAATATTATGAATAAAATAATATAATATTATTATTTAAAAAAAATCGGACTACCCGTATTAAGAAGTAAATTTTATTAAGTATATTTTTTATATATATACCTGTAGACTATGTGGCTGCGTAATAATTTCCGTAACTTTCGTATCATCGGCTGTATTCAACGGTATTTCAATTTTAGAAATAGCAGTTGGTAAACACGTTTTAGATTGAGAATATTCTTCTGTGGGGATCAATTTCGGCTATAACCAATGAAAATATTTAGATAAGTTCATATCTGATTTAAAACAATTAATTTATACAAAAATAAATACTTACACTTCCTACAATTCTAGTAGGGAAAAAAGAATGAACTTTTGGATATTTCTTAAGTAGTTCTTCGTTATTTTTCTTTTTTTCTTTTGCTGCTTTTTGGTAAGCTGCACCACTTAATTTAATTTGCTTACCAGACATAGTATAATATATTATTGAATGGTAAACATAAATTTAACAAACACAACACTGTTGTCTATCGAAATTGCGTCGAGACTGACAACTGTGGACTCGTCGACAGACGACAGTCGATGATAAGATTACTAAAATGATCATTAGTCTAATACGTATTTTTGCGATTATTATTAGATACAGCCCGCATTGCCCGCAACAGCAAACAGGCCCCCCGTTAAATGCGGCTCTGCTTAATGTCTATAAATAAGAGCAGTCTGCTGAAAATCCGAACATAGGTAATAATTTTGATTTTATTACTGTTCTGAGAACTAAAAAGTAAAATCAGTATAAAGTGACGCAGTCCCTTGTAATCGAAGTATAACTCATTCGTTTTACTGATCTAATTATGGTACGACATTGAATATAGTATAACACTATAAATCAGTGGTACATTATTTTTTGGACAGCGTTCGAAAAGTCTAGTTTCTTATATTAAATTTATTTCATTCTGGTAATGTATATATACTTATTTGCTGGATGATTTAAGCACGTTCGTCCAATTTTAACTTGTTGATGTTATACACAAATTAGATCTTTTGCGAATAAACTTTGAAATTATAAGTAATAAAAGTAATAATGGTATTTTATGTGTTTACAAATACATTTCATATTTTTTTGTTTTTCAATAAAAATTTGTTTTTTTGTAAACTTTAATATCCTTGATTTATGTAACTTTTTTTTTTGAGGGACTTAGCTCATCCTAGTGTGCTCATCAATTCTAGCATACACACTTAACAAACAGTTATTTTTATTGCTAAAAGTTTTTGTGTGCTTTTAGAGATGATGAAAAATTTAATGAAAGTCCTAATCGAGGTTCAATCACATATAATGTTATTTCAAACCATTTCATTAAAATCAACGAAATCTAAAAAAAAACCACTTTTATTATTTGTTTTAGCAAACGCAAATGAGAACGTCAGTTGACACATGAATAAACAATCAATACTAGTACGTGTTTAACTCCCGACAGTGAAACACGTGTGTACCTCTTACAATCGCGAGTGCGTTTTTATCAGCTCCCGATAGCATAATGCAATTACGACGAGCATCGACGCACAGGTAATATGAACCGTATTTATACATCATATAGTTAGAGAAACACAAAATGAACAACAACAGACGACCAGGCCTCATGCCTGTGCTGTCACAACCAAAAACATATCAAAAAAATACTTTAACAAATAATAATAAATTAAATACCACTTCAAAATCAAACATATCACAAAAAATAAACCGCGTCGGTGATGGATTACGCATCCCACCACGGGGCAGACCAAACCAAACGACACAAACCTCACAACACGTAACTCAGATAAAAATGGCAAGAGCGGCGAAATGTCAGATAACACTGCACACGTTAATGAGTCCGTAAATAAAAACTCCACACTTTTACAAACAACCATATCTAATCCAAAACCCAATTACGCCACGGCAACAGCTAAAGAGAACAATCCGCAAAGAGACCAAGCTATTATTTTTAATTCAGTAGAAGGTATACCACAAATAGATTACATAAGAGCAATAGGACAAATAGTATCACCGAAAAATATACTTTTTGTTTCTAGAATCTCTAACAATCGTTTTTGCATATTTCTGAACAATAAAAACACTGTGGACTCCCTTGTAGAAAAAACCAAATCCATCACAATAAATGATAACGTAATACAAATTCGCAGACTTATAAATACCGCCAGAAGAATAGTGATTTCAAACGTTTGCCCATCCATTCCGAACGAAAAAATTCTTGCTGCAATACTAGCAATCAACATCATACCTACATCCCAAATAAACTATATTAGAGCAGGTGTAGTCATGGAGGGTTATGATCATGTCCTAAGCTTTCGCAGACAAATGTATATCAACGAGAACGACACTGCTAAGCTAAGCTCCCAGGGTCGCTAGTAATCAACCATGACGAAACCAATTTTAGAATATTCTTCACGGACGATAGAATAACTTGCTATACATGCAAAGCTTCCGGACACACTACACTTTCATGCAAGAAATACATCAAAAACCCTAAAAACAATATGAAAAAAAATCAGAGCACAAGCTCTACAAATTTAGATATCGACCCAAGCTTACAAATCGAATTGATAGAGGACATCCCCCCTCCTGCGAGCCCTAATTTTGACGAAAACCCTATTGAATTAGACATGGATGTTTCCAGAACACCAGTAGAAGCAATTAACATATTAAAACGATCGGCTTCAACGACAACAACTCCCTCAAACCCACCAAGCCCTCGGTACGTTTCAAGCCAAGAAAACAATATTCCAACAAAACCCCCCAAAAAATTTCTTATAGTAGAAAATAAAACTGACCCCAATCAACCAAGCCCACCAGAAAACCGGTCACGTTCCAACTCAAGAAATCGTTTTTCTGAACACCTGGATAGTCACTTGGAACCGATTAAACACCTATTCGATGACAAAACGAAATTTAAAATATCTTTCGACCAATTCACGCACATTATAGAAAATATTCACAAACAAGACAACCCATTAAATATAATACACGAATATGGCCTTGAAGGAAGTGAAATAATCACGATATTCGAAAACACCCGTCCGTACCTCACCACAAAAATAGCAAGAAACAATTATACCCGCATCACTAACAAAATATTCAAAGCCTTAGACATAGTAACAAATTCGGAACCAAATAAATCGGAATCCAATGAAAATTGACAACAAACTTAAATAAAACCACAGCACATATCATAAGATGAAACCTTTAAATATACTACAATGGAACCTAAACGGTTTTTTCAAAAAACAAAACGAACTCAAACTTATAATAAACAACCTAAATCCCCAAATAATTTGCCTGCAGGAGACCAATTTTAAAGAAGATTACACAGCACCACTAAAAGATTACTCTGGTTTCAGCAAAAATAGAACTACAGCAAACAGGGCCAGTGGGGGAACATCGATATATGTAAAATCCAATATCCCGGTTCAAGAAACTCAAATTAAAAGCAACTTAGAAATCATAGCAATCACAATAGAACTCAAAGAAAAATTTACCATATGCAATATCTACCTCCCAAACCAAACAAATGTCAGCCTTTCAGATTTAGAAAATATCACAAAACAATTACCCAAACCATATCTAATTGTGGGCGATTTTAATGCCTATAATATACTATGGGGCTCCAACTCAACTGATCATAGAGGACAATTAATAGAAGAATTAATCACGTCTCAAAACCTTATTCTGTTAAATGATATATCCCCTACCCACATAAATTTAGCCAATGGAAAATTTTCGAACATAGATCTCTCACTGAGTACACCCTCCATCTCTCAAAGACTCGAGTGGGAAGTACTAAATGAAATATATAGTAGCGACCATCTACCAATAAACATTAAATTATTAACAAGACAAACAGATGCTAAAAACAACCAAATACATAGATGGAATCTAAAAAACCCGAATTGGAAATTATTCACCGATCTACTAGAAGAAGAATCTAAGAAAATAGGGGATAAGGATTTGTTAAACATCGATGAAGCAACGCAAAAATTTACGACACATATTACATCGATAGCGCAAAAAACAATAGGAAGCAACGCAAATTTTAAAAAACCAAGAGTCCCATGGTGGAACGAGAAAATCAAAGAGGCCATTAAAAATAAAAACAACGCACTCAATACCTTTAAAAAAAAAAATCAATTCACAAGAAAACTTCATCAAGTTAAATCAGCTAAGAGCCAGAGCCAAATACATCATAAATCAGAGCAAAAAAACGTCTTGGAATCAATTCACGAACTCAATAAATTCACAAGTCAAGGCCCCTGAAATTTGGAATAAAATAAAATCACTTAAAGGCCTTAGCAGAGGCATTGAAATCATTTTAAAAAATGACCACGAAACAATCACAGACCCAGAGAAAGTGGCCAACAAACTTGCCAGCTTTTTCCAAAGCAACTCAAGCAATAACTCATATGATAAAAAATTCATCTCCGAAATCAAAACACCAAATGAAAGAAAACAAATAGTATCTGTAATAAACCCCTCAAACCCTGACCAATATAACATAAATCTCCCAATAACAATGAATGAAATAGAACAAACGTTAAAAAAATGCAATAGTAAAAGCCCAGGTCCTGATGGAATTCCATACAGCTTTCTACAAAATTTAGGGACAAAATTTAAAAGACATACTACTAAGGACTTACAACAACATATGGAGCACAGGCAACATCCCCAACGAATGGAAGAGAGGAATAGTAATACCGCTACCTAAACCAGGAAAAAACAAAAACACGACGGAAGGATATAGACCCATAACCCTATTAAATACAATGGCAAGAATATTGGAAAAGATTATAAATAATCGACTCATATGGTTCCTCGAAAAGAATAAGTTTATAGCAAACGAACAAAGTGGGTTCCGCAGATCCCGTTCCACACTCGACAACTTAGTCACCATACACTCCGAAATAAACAAAACGTTTGCCACAAATCAATATCTTGGAATGATATGTCTAGACATTACAAAAGCTTATGACACTATATGGAGACACCGCGTAATTCAAATACTCAGTAAAATGATATCTAATGGTAATATGCTTAACTATATTAAAAGTTTCCTAGATAACCGACAATTCGCTGTCAAAGTATCAAATACACTCTCTGTAAATCTCTTACAAGAAAACGGTGTACCTCAAGGTTCATCGCTATCAGTAACTTTGTTTCTGTTGGCAATCAACAATATAATGGAAAATATCAAATATCCAGTAAATGCGAATTTATTCGCAGATGACTTTAATTTCTGGTGCCGGAGCCACAACCTATCAACTGTACAAAGATTCCTCGAAGAAACAGCCAACAAACTAACCCAATGGACAAATACGTCAGGCTTCAAATTCTCCAATACAAAATCTCAATGCATTATATTCTCTAGAAAAAGAGGCCAAAAATATATAAATGTTCAAATAGATAGAAAAAACATACCAAACAATAACACGGTTTAAATGCTCGGCCTGAAATTTGATACAAAAATGAACTGGATCCAGCATTTAAAATACTTAAAAACGGATATTAACCAAAGACTGAATTTAATAAGAATGTTAAGCCACACCCAATGGGGGGAGACGAACATACACTATTACGCATACATAGACAACTTATCAGAGCAAAGCTAGACTACGGAGCAATTTTATACCAATCAACCAGTCACTCACATCTTAAAATAATAGACAGCGTATTAAACTCCAGCATAAGACCATGCATTGGATCATTCAAATCAAGCCCTATAGAAAGCATAAGAAACATAACGCAAGAAGCTCCTCCAGAGCTAAGAAGATCAGAGAAGACACTTCTCTACGCAGCCAGCATCACTAGAAATGCAGACAATCCAGCCAACAAACACATAATTGAAACCACTAAAATTGCCTATGAAGATAAAATCCAGCTGGGCTCCATTCTCAAAGTAAACCCTTACAGTTTCCCACCATGGTCTTTCAAATTGGAGATAAACATGGAGCTAGCTCAAAATAAAAAAGAAAATACGAACCCAATAACTTACCAAGAACATTTAAGAAAAGTACTAGATAATTACCAAAATTGCAACAAGTTCTTCACAGATGCTTCAAAAACCGAAAAAGGAGTTGGTATTGCAATTGTACACATTGATACAACAATCAAATATAGATTATCAAATGAATGTTCTATTTATTCTGCAGAGGCAATAGCCGTCCTCAAAACAATAGAATACATACAAAAACAAGATAAAAGGTTAACAAATAATCTGATACTCACTGATTCATTGAGCACTCTACGAAGCTTAAAAAATACTACAAACCCAACAGACATTGCAAAGAACATACAAGGAAAAACCAACGAACTAAAGCTTAGGGGGATAAATATCACTTTCATTTGGGTACCAGGTCACACAAACATAAGGGGGAACGAGACGGCGGACCAAGCAGCAAAGGAAGCGGCACAACCAAACAACCATAATATACAGTTTTTGGACATCGTAACATATGATGACATCAAAATCCAAATTAAAAACAAATCACTAATAAAATGGCAAATGCACTGGTCCAAACAACGGACTAAACTCAACGAAATAAAAAACACAATTCTAAACTGGCAGCAAAATCCAAATCTCAGCAGAAGAGAAAAAATCATTATAAATCGTCTCCGAATAGGTCACACAAGGCTTACCCACAAACACCAAATGACCAAAGAAGAACCAACTCAATGCACAGTCTGTGGGGTCACACTAACAGTGAAGCATATAATAACAGAGTGCTATCAATATTCAGAAGAGTTAAAAAAAAATTCAACATTCCACCCAACTTATATGAAGCTCTAGGACCGAATAGTAAAAACACATTGAACATGTTAGCCTTCCCCAAAAAATCTGATTTGTACACTAAAATTTAAACCTACTGTTAAGAAAATTGTAACATAAATGTAAATAGTAACTATATAAAATTAACACCATATAAATATTGTAATTTTAACCAACACATTGTAATTTAACCAAAAACTAATAACCTTTGTTGTTGATGTTTTTTAAGTGCAAAAAAAAAAAAAAAAAAAAAAAAACAATCAATACAATAATTTTCACGCGTTTTTTTTATTATATTATTATTATTATTATTATTATTGTTTCGTATTGCTCTTTTTCCGCGTGTACGTATGAATCATTTTTCAGGTATATTACAGGAATCCATATTTGTCAATGTGCTCAAATGTTAAACGACGGTATTAAATTATTTTTCGAAACGTCTGTACGTAACGGAGATAAAAACTGACGGTTTTGTCATAAACATACTCCGACGGGCCACGGAACAATGGGGGTGTTTTCAAAGTGAAAACGATCCCGTGCGTATTAATACCGTAATTCATCAAGATATACGAGTGAATGCGTGGCCCGAAGGAAAGGGCGTGACGGTTTCTTTTTTTTCTCAGTTTTTTGTCTACCCCCACCCCCTCGCTACCGCAACCGGGCCCCATAAAACGAATGAAAACAAAACTTTTAAAAAGTAATTTTCCAAACGGTCGGTCGACACACCGTCGCGTCCGCCCTCGAGGTTGTCAACAGCCAGAAAAAGGTATCGTTCACGGGCTGATTGTGTAAACAACGATTTTGGTGTCGTTGTTCGCCGAACGCGGTCCAGCCACGACCCGGACGACACGGTGAAAAACGTTCTCGGAAAAATGACGTGGTGTTCGGCGTGACGACACGGCGGTAGAAACACATTGTCCATCCGCTCAGCGCAATAAAATTAATGCTGTCTGTGCCGCGGCGTGACGTGCGAGATGTTTTCGCTTTCGAACTTTGGTTTCTTTTTTTTCCGGTTTCAAAAGACCGACGAAATTCAACAAAATACGAATTCAATACGAAAATACGAAGTACCAGATAAAAAACAACAACGTTTACCGTTCAAGTGTTAGCATAAATCATTATACGTTATTACGATAAAAAAATACTGCACGCGTGAACGACCGAATCGGCCGAAATTCGTATTATTGCGACAACGCGACATTGTTGTTTTATTTTCGAAAAGCGTTTAGTTATTACGTTTCAGTCGGTAACGAAAAAAAAAAATTTCCATGTGTGATTGTGTAATATAGGCAGATCTACGAGGGTGAAGAATCCTGGGGTTATAACTACCCTTCAAAATTTAGGATAAACGTTCCTCGTTCCTCCAAAAGAATTAAATTTTATGTTCACGATGTTTTAGTAGGTACCTTGTAAAAAAATTTTAGATCATCAACTGTCATCTTTGATAAGTAAATCGAATACGAGTAGATTTGAGTGATATTAATTTATTTTAAGTTTTAAAAAATCCATATTCATCATGAATGATATTTTACATTGTCGAACTAAAAATTTTTAATCATCATATATATGTTACCGGAAAAGATGACATTCAGTCAGTGTTGACAATGACTAGTCAATAACGATAAGGCCTGATTTAGTAAGGAATTAACGTCAATATCTAGTCATTTATGACAATTCCTAATGAAAGAAGGCATTGATGATAATATTAAAAATCGAATAATATATTATATTATTTATGAGCTATTTAGGATAAATCATAATCTTAAATTCTTAATCTTTATAATAATAATAATATATTATAAATTATAATACTTATTAGCTATTTATTATAAATCATAATCTTAATCTTTATTGTTACACGGTAGACTGTTATGACACTTAGAGTTACATAATCTAGTAGATGCACGACAAGCACATCTATTGGTCTTACACTGTGTTTTACAGTGGCATCTCGTAAAACCTTGGGATCCAGAAATGCTGTTAAAGGCAGCTGCTTCACGGAGAGTTATTTCTCCTCCATCTTTCAATTTGCTTACAACCGTTTCAAGATCTAGAAGCTTCTCCTTGCATGGGTTGATTTCTGTCCTGGTATACTTATGTTTCAGAAATCCATTTTCTGTACCTATAAAAATAATAATAATAAATAGTAAAAAAAAATAATATAATAAAATATTAAATTATATTAAGTTGTTTAAAATAATTATACAATTTATGCTTACATAATTTATATAAATTATCTTTCACATCAGTTATAACTGCCAATACATTTCGTGGAGAGCCACGAGCTCGGTCAACATCAGGAATAGAGATACGCACAGATGTTCCTACTTCAAGTTCAGGGTATTTTGAATTAGATGTTTTTACCATTTTTTTCGCTTGTTTCTCTAAACATTTAACAGATAATGCTCGTTCGTGTTGAATTTTCTGCTGTCGTTGATTAACTATAAAATTATTTATATTAAAATAAAATATACACTATAGTAGACATTAATTTTATTGTTTCATACTAAGTTCTGAGTTATTTTCAGTTCCTGGTTCATTTTCTTCAACTTGTGTAGTATGACATTGTTCAGAGTCCAGTGAATCTGAACCAAGATGGTCATTCTGAGCTTCACAAACTTGTAAAATATTCTCAATATCTTCTTCAGATTGTAAGCAGTCTATTTCATCCATAGGTAAACCTATTGACGCTACGCCTAATCGAGCTGAACATCCAAACATTGCCTCATACGGTGATCTTCCAATACCTAAAAATGTTATCTTATTAAATGTATAAAGGTAATATTATGTTTTTTACGATTGCGCGTGAAATTAGATGCGAAGTTGCCAACTTTTTATTAAAATTAAAAAAAATTATTATCATTGAAAAAATTATAAAAAAATTTGTTATTAATTGTCGTATATGTTGTTATTTTATTTATTTCTAATAACATAATAGACGTGCGTTATACGAAAATTAATCAGTCAAAAATAGTACAAAAAGTTACAAATAGTACAAATATTATAAGAAATATAATTATTTAAATAATTCTTACCTGAATGAAAAGCGCGATTTTTTCGGAACTGTATAAATTTTAATCCAGACGGCCAATCACTACTTTTGTTCTCGGCCATCCATGTAGCCAACATATCCTCCACATCTCGATTGGCGCGTTCGACAGAGCCCTGGCTCTGACTATGTCGAGGTTTCCCATGAACAATTTTTACATCACCCCACATAGCATGAAGTTCGTTTAATAGTATTATTAACAAACTCTCTTCCATTGTCTGAGTGCAGTATGGCTGGTGCTCCAAATGTTGTATAAATATCTAGTAAATTATGTGCAACTTCTTCCGCACGTTTTGTTTTTAATGGTTTAAGTACAACGAACTTTGTTAGATGGTCTTGGTAATTCATTATAAATCGGAAATCATTTACGCTCTGTGATTGCATATCTATTAAATCCAGTTGAGCACGTGAGTTGTATGCCGAATGTAAAATAGGTTTTGATACAAGCCCTCTTTTTGGATTTGAAGATTTTTTATGGCAATCAGAACATAGACTTAAATAAACCATTATTGTTTCCTTTGTCACATTCGCGTATTTTAATTTAAGTTCAGCCATCATTCGGTCTCGGCCTCCGTGACCGATTGCTGTATGTGTAGAATGAATTATATCAAACAACTCTTCATTTTTTACATAATAACGCACACCCTCTGACGCATTGGTTATAGTCTTAATAAGACGATCTTTACCGTTGATAATAAGAATATCGTACTTACGAACATTCCTATAGTCTTTCGTACATTTTTTTACTCCAGCCGTAGATAGTGTAATTTTAGATTTTTTTATTTCTTTGATTCGTTCACAATATTCTTCATTATTCAAAAAAAAATTGTTGTCGTTACGTTTCGATTCAATTAATAATAGAATTGCATTATCAAATTTTATGCGCATTTCATTTAAATCCATTTTTAAGGAGATTGTTGAAAAAAATAACAATGTTATTAGTTATTACACGTTATACTATTCACTACTTCAATGCACAAACAGTACTGTACAGTGTACAGTCACTTTGGGTTAGAATTGTTGGATGTGACCATAACGATACCTACGATAGTTCTGTATAGTCAATTTTATTATAAGTTATAAGCAATAAAAACGATAACATAAAACAGGATAAGTAATAAGTAATAATATAGATAGCTATGTTCCATAATCAGATCGATTACCGATAAAGCGCGGTGTCGATATTCGACATATTATTTATTTTCGATGTTCGGATTTATAACATTGCCTAATATAATACGGAAATGTTGATAAAACTACGAAATATCCAACATTGTCTAATCTTTTCAGCCATTGTCAACAATGACTAGGATATGCCGACAATTCCTGAATTTTCATCTATTCCGGTAACATATACATTATTGTTAAATAACACATTAATAATAATATAGCAATTTTATTAAGTAACGTTTTACTTTTTTATAATAATTGGTTTAATTAAGTACCTATTTCTTATTCACGTTTCAAGTTAAATAATTTTGTTGATATTATTTAATAATATTATTATATAAATACAACTTGCATGTCATAGATTTTTTAATTTTTTATTTGAATATAAGTTTATCGAATACACTTATAAACGCTTAAAATAAAATAAATAGAGTTTATTTTACCGATGAATGAAATTAGAATTTTTAGTTGAAGAAGGTCAAATTTAACTCGTACTTAATTTAATATTACGTTTGTTATTTCAAGTTGCAGGCTAATGGCATTGACCTGCAGTGAAAAGATTGCAATAATCGTATGTGTACCAAGAGTTAAAATCATATGAAAATATGAGTATTTTACATTTTATAGAGTTATAAAAATATATTAATAAAGAGACTTTATTTAGTCAAAGCTTAATAAAAAATATTATAAAACATTGAACATAATATCTTAGTGTATGCCTCGTACATCATGTATGCTTTCAAACTACCAGTGCTATCTTTTAACAAAATAAATAACTATGTTGTAATTTTGTAAACACCTATTTGTAAATCTAGATGGCATCGCAACGTTTGGGATAAAATTAGAAAAGTCTAAAAAATCATTTCACAAACTCGTTAGTCAACGCCCCGGTATCATTATTGTATTTATTTCTACTACATAACAAACAAAACGCAAGTGTCTTGAAAACTGAAATATATTACATTATCGAGGTATCATTTCCAATAATATTCACTTCTATTTTTACTAGTTGCGATAAAATACGATTCAAAATTTGTTTGGTCATATTATATTATATGTATACGTCATACTAAAATAATTTTGACTCGTATTTATTATGCTTTAAATTCTACGATACATATTTATTTCAATACGGAACTTATTTAAGTATAGATAATTCTAAATGGCAAATGATCGAATAAAAACATCATGATGCCATTTTAAGATACTATGTTCTCTAGCAATTAATGACTATCCTAACAGATTACAATCAATAACAGAGGTATTAAGAAGGGAAGCTGAAATAAAATCTTAGTAATTGCAATCAGTCATTGATTAAAAAGAAATTATTGATTTTCGTGACACTGGTTCTTCCGCCGATCAGCTGGATGTTTGACTTGAATCTGATGAATCTTGAGTTTTAAGACAGTTAAAATATTCATTATGTTTCTTGTTATTTCTTATGGTATGGTAAATAATTAATGTTGTTACGTGTTTAACAATGTAATTAATGTTTCTAGCATTTTTTAAATGTAAAATAATTATTTATATATTCAGAATAAAATAGGTATTCTAAAAAATACAAACTGTTATATACGATTACATTCATCTATACTTTTACAATATTGTATTATACATGTTTAGAGGACAAGCATTGTCATTCGTTTAAATTAAATGAAATAAAAACTAATGTATACGTCTATAACCTCTTGTCCAAAACTAAAACACCGTAACAATCGTTTTCAACAAAATTGATTTTTCATACCCTCATTGACATTTTTACACGTTGAATAAAGCCATTCTATAACTACGAAAACATCTAACTCAGTACACTTTCTCTGTTTTGACACACTTAATTTATCGTTTTTATTATGCTATAATATGACTGAAGTCCATGAGAATAATTTTCATTAATAACGGTATAACAAAATATGATATTCTTATGTTTCATCACAGGTCATTATTAAACTTTATGTAATTTTATGTAATAATGTACGTATATTAGTGGTAAATTAATTATCACACATTATTAAGGATGCAGTGTTTATAAAGCAGTGAATGTCATATTAACGAATCGTATAGTTTTATTTATTTTACATCATAAAGTCGAATATTCATAAACACTATTAAAAACAAAGTATTTAAATGAAATAACCTCAATAATCAATTATTATGAAAAACATAATATATTAATAATACAACATTTTCATTTTCAATAGCTATTACACAATTTTCAACAATATTAATATTTTCATGTTAACATTTTAGTTTTGAGATAACGCAATATGCATTGTAATTCATAATATTATATATACAAGTTGATTCACCAATTATGTTACATTGACTTTATCATATACATATTTAGAGTAGAGTAAAGTGCATAATTTGAAAATTTCTTTATTTAGAAGTATAAATGATAAGTGAATTTCATATTTTCAACTATCTTCAAGGGGTGGTTTTTTAGTTTTAAGTATTTGTAAATCAAATGGAAACCTTTCAATCAAATTATCAATTTGTTAAAATTAATTTATTAAAATATATGCCTTAGTATAATAATCATTCTTGCAAAGTATGAATAAATGGAGAAAATGGGTTTAAATAGTTATAAAATATTTAGAATAATTTTTAAACACTTTTTGTTTTGAGTATATAATGCTTATTTGAATCTGAAAATATAACAGTGGGTCAGTTCGAGTTCAAAAAAGTGGAAGATTTCAAATACCTGGGCACGATTGTAATGCAAAAGAATAAATGTTAAATTGAAATTCAACAAAAAACTAAAATGGGAAATAAATGCTTTGATACACTAGACAAACTACTAAGCTATAAAATCCTTTTAAATTTCGTTAAAACTTAGTTATATCTGATAATCATGCGACCAATATTCGTGTATGGTTCACAATGTTGGTCGTTACGAAGGACGGAGGAAGACAGATTACTTATTTTTGAGAGGAAGGTATTTCACAAAAAATATAGAGACCAGTAGTATGTATTTGTATGTTCTGGCTCCATTTTGAGAAGCCAAATTTTACCGGTTTGGCGGGCGATTTCCACCTATTTTTTAGTGTGTAATTATTTTGGTCAAAAAAACGTATGTATGTTCTGGCTCCATTCGAGAAGCCAAATTTTTCCGGTTTGGTGGGCGATTTCTACCTATTTTTTAGTGTACGATTTTTTTGCTTCAAAAAAAAAAGTATGTATTTTTTAGCTTCATTTGGCTTCTCAAATTTTTACCAGTTTAGCGGTTAAATTCCACCTTATTTCACCGTGTAAAAAATAAACAACATTTTTTTTTAAAATTTACACACTATTTTTTTAGTGTATGATTTTTTATTTTACAAAAACTTTCATGCATGTTCTGAGTCCATTTGAGAAGCCAAATTCATACCTGTTTAGCGGTTAAATTCCACCTTATAACACCGTGTAAAAAATAAACAACATTTTTTTTTTTTAATTTACACACTATTTTTTTTTAGTGTATGATTTTTTATTTTACAAAAACTTACATGCATGTTCTGAGTCCATTTGAGAAGCCAAATTCATACCAGTTTATCGGTTAAATTCCACCTTATTTCACCGTGTAAAAAAAAAATAACATTTTTTTAAAAATTTACACACTATTTTTATTTCACACAAAACATTCACATACTTAAAAATATACACACTGTTTAAGCCCGGGTATACGGCGAGCCGCCGTCTAATTAGGTCAATGACCTAATTAAAATCACCGACAGGCCGGTCACACGCACACACACACACACAGACCCTACACACCTAGTTATAAGTTTATGTTATCTGTGTTGTGAATTATTATAAGATTATTTAAATTTGTGTCGTGTATTATATTATAAATTTTCCCGTCTATCTGTCTTGTTCCGATCGCCTTATGAAAAGGTTCTTTTCCGTCCGCCGTATGCGACGTATATCTTATGCCGTACTTATTACGCGCTTAGTTATTATAATTTTTTGGTGCTACTTTTTATATACATTATTGTAACGTGCGCGCTAATCGCCACATTTATTAGTATATTATATTATTTTACACATTTACGTGCGCGCGTATCGCCACTAAATGTTTGTGAATTTTATACCTGTGAGTTGTACCGGCATCAATTGTATCCACTGTCAACATTATTATTACATATATCCTTTTATACACGGCTCTAATAGCCACATATTGTTATTTTTATTGTATTTATTTAGCGTAGGTTGCAGCTGGCCAGCAGTGCGCCGACGAAATTGTGAGTTTTTTATATTATATTATTTATTATCAATTAGTTTATATATTTATACACCTTTACGTGTTGCGCCAGTCAGGCAATTGAATTATATTATTTATTATTTATATTGATTATTTTTACATATTTAATTTGTTGGGCCAAAGGGGCCGTAGGTATTATTTGTTTATTTTCTACACTTTACGTGTTGCTGTGAATTTTATATTACTTATTTGTGTTTATTTAGACCTATTAAACAGCAACACTAGTTACCAGCAAATTTGTTTACCATTTATTTATATTTAGTTTAGTTACCCTTTTTGTCCTATAGAGTTAAGTTACACACACACAATTATTACACACATACACACCACACCAACACCACATAGTCGGACAGTATTTGCGCGGCGAACCCAACCACTGCTGTCCGATCTATTTACCTCAAACACACATACACATAGTGTGGCCGACACGGTCGGTACAAGCGTGCGCGCGAAGTAGTTGGTGTCCGGGTTCCGCGAATTATTATTATTTGCTCCCGGCCCGTACATTTTGGTGACCTCGACGTGATTTTTTCTTATACATTATTGTTATATTGGTGTGAATTCTAAATATTTATTTTTGTGTCTATTTATTATTTGTGTGTTTTAATTCAGTCTACGTATTTATTTTCTACATTTTTATATTTATTTAGTTACATTACTATTCAGATTAATTAGTGTTATCTTTATTTAATTATGAAAATTTAGAGTAGTTCAAAGTAATGCTCATAATTTATAATTTTAGTCAAGTTTTACAGATAGCTTGAACGTAGTAGTTTGGTATTTTGTTTTATATATCACACTTATCATACATTTCTAAAACAAAAACAATTTACCATATTATCATTTAGGCCTTCAGAGCATATATTATCAATTTATTCGTCAATAATTTTGCCAATTTTTTGTATATCGTAATTTATTTATCTTTTCTACATCTTTAACTAATCATGGGTTTGGATGAAGAACAACAGAAGGTGTTAACTGATTTGAAAAGAAAGCGTGCAGTAATTAAAGCTGCACTGACGCGCGTTCAAACATTTATATCGAAGTTTGACCCGTTGCAACAAGCTATCTCATTAATAGGGTTTAGACAAGAAGAGTTACCCCAAATTAATAGAAAATTTGATGACATTCAGACACAGATTGAGTTAATTGCCGTAGATGATATCGAAGGAGCTGAAGCCGAGAGGGAAAAATTTGAAACAGATTATTTTGCAGTACGGTCGCAGATACAGGAAATTATGGACCATGAAAAAGCAATGAACACCACAGTTCATAACACATCAAATGGTACTTAAATTAATTTAAATCGTACGCAACTTGCTTCCATACCTTTACCTAAGTTCAGTGGCGATATTCAGGATTGGGCATCATTTTACGATATTTTCAAAGCAATGGTACATAATGAAGACGGATATTCAGCAGCACAAAAATTTTATTATCTGCGTTCATGTTTAGAAGGAGCTGCTCTAGATTTGGTACGATCAACTCCAGTCTGCGATGGAAATTATGAAGTAGTCATTCAAATGCTTAAGCAGCGGTATGATAATCGAAGTCTTGTCATACAATCGCATATACGATCTATTTTAGAGTGTCCTTCTATGGGAGTATCGTCATCTGGAACTCTACAAAAATTGTATGCTAATGTAACAACGCACGTTGCGGCACTAAGGACATTAGACCAGCCGGTCGAATATTGGGATGCGTGGCTTGTTACGATTGTGACCAGCCGTCTAGACAAGGACACATCTCACGGATGGTTGCTGCGACAAAGAAATACTAGCCTTCCAAAATACTCTGATCTAGAATCATTTCTAGCTAGCCGATGCGCAGCCCTGGAAGGGTCGGAAGCCCTCTCCAAAGGAAACGGGAGTGCAGCTTCGTCAAATTTCAAGAAGAATGCAATTACAGAGAAAAGGTCACTGCTGGTGGCAACTGAATTTCAATCATGTCCTTTCTGCGCTGGAGCGCATAAGTTATTTAGTTGTGAAAAGTTCAAGGGACTTTCTGTCAGTGATCGATTTACATTTGCACGAAAGTTGGCGCTCTGTTTTAATTGTCTGTCAACTAGGCATATGTCAAACACGTGTCGATCAATGTATACATGTCGTGAGTGTAAACAGAAACACAATACACTACTACACATGGATAAAGCCAAGGACTCGATCAAGGAAAAGGAATTATCCGCAAAATTGGTTGATAAAGTAGAACCTGCCTCTGGAGTGTCGAGTGCTGCCTCACTCCTAGTTGGTGCCGGACATGGACATGTCTTCCTTGCAACTGCCACAGTTTATGTACAAGATAAGTTTGGAGTTCAGCATGAGTGCCGATTAGTGCTAGACAGTGGATCACAATTAAATGTTATCTCCAGGAGTTTAGCATCCCTGTTAAGCTTGCCACTGAAGAGAGCCTCACTTCCAATCAGCGGCATAGGCGCTAATCAAGTGCACGCGGCCTCGTTCGGTGAGTTGAAGGTTCGTTCGAGAACTACTGATTATGAACTGGACTTAGAATGTTATGTGTTACCTAACATCGTTGCTGATCTGGCAGCATCGTCTGTACCCAAAGAAGGTTGGAATATCCCAGATGAGCTGTCATACAAATTAGCTGACCCGGGTTTTTATAAACAGAGGACTGTGGATTTACTCGTGGGTGGTGGTGCCTTTTTTGATATTTTAGGTACAGAGCGTAGAGCGCTTCAAGCCAGTACAGTGTGGCTGCAAGAAAGCCGCTTTGGCTGGATTGTTACCGGAGAACTAGGGTTTACATGTTTGGCTAGTGTCAATTTCGTGGAAGATCCCATGGAAGAAGACTGGAAGATCTCGCTTCTAGAAGAAGACGCAAAGTATGGGCGATTGTCGAAATCGAACTTGAGAAGTTCAGAAGAAAAAGAGGTTTTTCGACATTTTCAAGAAACAGCTATTCGAAACCCTAATGGGCGCTTTGTTCTTCGATTACCAATTAAACAAAATGTTGCGAAATTGGGTAGTAGCTTCACTATGGCAACATCACGATTTATAAATGTTGAAAGAAGGCTACAAAGAGACCCGTACTTAAAAGCAGAGTACATCAAGTTTATGAACGATTACCTAGAAATGGGGCACATGCAAGAAGTGCTTAATGAAACATCAATTCCAGAAGACTCCTTTTACATGCCACATCATGCAGTCGTGAAGAGTTCAAGTTTAACCACAAAGGTGCGAGTTGTCTTTGACGCTTCCGCCAAATCATCCTCAGGTATGTCACTTAATGACATACTTAAGCGAGGCCCAACCGTTCAAGAAGATCTTTTTGCGATATTGACACGTTTTAGGAAACATCAATATGTTATAACGTCAGACACTGAAAAGATGTTTCGCCAAATTGCCGTAGCCGAACCGGATTGGGACTTACAAAGGATTTTATGGAGATCAGATCCCAGTGAAGTCCTTCGCACATATCGCTTAGTTACTGTCACATATGGAACGACTCCCGCATCATTTATGACCACTCAATGCCTTATAAAATTAGCCGAAGAGGCCAGCGAGCATCACCCGAATGCAGCATCCGTCATTATGCAAGACTTTTATATGGATGATTTGATGACTGGCTGTGATACGGAAGAAGAGTGCTGTCAACTGCAGCAGGAAGTTAGTTCAATACTTAATTCAGCTAAGCTACCACTTCGCAAATGGTGTTCAAATTCACAAATTGTGTTGAAGTATATAAGCAAGGAAGAACAAGACCCACTGTTTACTTTGGACATTGGTGATGATAATACTGTCAAGTCTCTATGGCTATGCTGGAAGCCGTGGGCTGATGAATTCCGGTTTAACATAATTGCGGTTCCCGAGAAGAAGAATCTAACGAAAAGAGTTTTACTGTCTCAACTCAATAGAATTTTTGATCCACTAGGGTTTCTTGCTCCAATTCTCATAAAGGGTAAGATATTTCTTAGACAGTTATGGCAGTTGAAAATGGATTGGGATACTTCGCTTCCAGAAGAACTGCAGGAAAGATGGCGGATATATCATGCAGAGCTAGAAGACCTCAAGAACCTATCAATACCGCGTAAAGGTATGTTTAGCGCGACCCGACAAGTGGAAATTCATGGGTTCTCGGATGCGTCAATGGATGCATATGGGGCTTGCATTTATGTGCGGTCTTTGGGAAATGACAATGAATGGTATTCAAAACTTCTATGCGCGAGAACGCGGGTATCTCCGCTTAAGGGTGTTACTATACCATGATTAGAATTGGATGGAGCTCTTCTGTTAGCTCAGTTAGCTTCAAAGGTTGCTAAGTCATGGAAGGTAGCTGTGCAAGATTTTCGATTTTGGACGGACTCAATGGTAGTTTTGAGCTGGTTAAATAGTGACTCCAGTCGACTTAAAACTTACATAGCAAATAGAGTCATTCAGATTTTAGAAGTATCAGCCGCTGCTCAATGGCGACATGTGAAGACAAATGAAAACCCGGCAGACAGCATATCAAGAGGTATTGGAGCTCAAGAACTGATACGCTCGAGACTCTGGTGGAACGGACCCTCTTGGCTGTCTCAAGCAGAAAATCAATGGAAACCGAATTCATTTTTACCGATTCCAGAGGGGGAATTACCAGAACAGCGTCCAATAAAGTTAGTATTGTCCGTTGTCAGTCCTTGGAATACCATTTTTAGTGCCTTCTCAAGTTGGAGACACCTTGTTAGAGCTGTAGCTTGGTTCATACGATTTATCAAATATATTAGGGAAAAAAGATCTGAAAAAGGGCCAAGATATTTAAGAGTTTCTGAGTTGAGAAACGCCGAAACAAACATATTAAAGCGAGTTCAATATGAAGAATTTTCATTAGATATTGCAGCCTTAGAAAAGGGGATTGAAGTGCCGCGTTGTAGCAAGATAAAAAGTTTATATCCGTATCTCAGTGACGGGTTGTTGTTAGTCGGAGGCCGGTTGCAATATGCTGACATTCCTCACCAGCAAAAACACCCTATAGTTCTACCTGCTAAACACGTTGTAACACGTTTAATATTCGAAGAGAGACACCGTGAAATGTTGCATTGCGGACCACAGTCTCTACTAGCTGAAGTTAGAAGAAGGTATTGGCCATTAAAAGGACGGGTCATGGCACGGACAGTTACAACAAAGTGTGTTCGATGCATTAAGGCAAAACCGCAGTTTATTTCGCCAGTGATGGGGCAGTTACCAATCCATCGAGTGAGATGTTCTCGACCCTTCTCAATAACAGGTGTAGATTTTGCAGGACCAATTATGATCCGCAGTGGAATTCGCCGAATAGTGGCTAAGAAAGCTTGGATATCAGTATTTGTTTGTTTTGCTACCAGGGCAGTTCATTTAGAGGTCGTGGAAGATCTAACTAGTAGTGCCTTTGTAGCCGCACTGCGGCGGTTTATGTCACGAAGAGGCTGCTGCACGAAAATATACAGCGATAATGGAACGAATTTTGTCGGTGCCTAGAAGGAGCTAAGTGTTCTTATAAACAAAAGTGTTCCAATAGTAGCTAGGGAGGGTATCGAATGGTCCTTCAATCCCCCGTCAGCCCCACACTTTGGAGGATTATGGGAAAGTGCTGTCAAAAGCGCAAAGAACCACCTGACGCGTATTATGGGACAAAATAAGCTAACTTTAGGAGAATTAAACACACTGTTATGTCAGATCGAGGCTTGCCTGAATTCGCGTCCTATGACTCCTATAAACAGCGATCCGTCCGAATTGGAAGCATTAACTCCGGCACATTTTCTTATTGGTGGGGCAATAAATCTGCCAGAAGAAGTGGATTTAACGCAGGAACCACTAGGACATGTGAGACGATGGAAATATGTCCAATTCTTGGCTCAAACCTTTTGGCGTCGATGGCACATCGAGTATTTGCCGCAATGTCAAGTTCGAGGAAAGTGGACAACTAGGAAGGATGCCATAAAGGTAAATGACATCGTAATAATACGAGGCGAATGCTCTTCTCCTACAAGTTGGAAATTGGGTAGAGTAATCGAATTGCACCCCGGTCGTGATGGCATTGTTAGAGTCGTGACATTGCGTATAGCGTCCGGGATCGAACTAAAACGTCCAATCGTGAAGCTCTGCATTCTCCCAACCGAAGTCAATCAGGAAATTGTTGGAATCGACGATTCCCAACGGGGGGAGGATGTTTAAGCCCGGGTATACGGCGAGCCGCCGTCTAATTAGGTCAATGACCTAATTAAAATCACCGACAGGCCGGTCACACGCACACACACACACAGACCCTACACACCTAGTTATAAGTTTATGTTATCTGTGTTGTGAATTATTATAAGATTATTTAAATTTGTGTCGTGTATTATATTATAAATTTTCCCGTCTATCTGTCTTGTTCCGATCGCCTTATGAAAAGGTTCTTTTCCGTCCGCCGTATGCGACGTATATCTTATGCCGTACTTATTACGCGCTTAGTTATTATAATTTTTTGGTGCTACTTTTTATATACATTATTGTAACGTGCGCGCTAATCGCCACATTTATTAGTATATTATATTATTTTACACATTTACGTGCGCGCGTATCGCCACTAAGTGTTTGTGAATTTTATACCTGTGAGTTGTACCGGCATCAATTGTATCCACTGTCAACATTATTATTACATATATCCTTTTATACACGGCTCTAATAGCCACATATTGTTATTTTTATTGTATTTATTTAGCGTAGGTTGCAGCTGGCCAGCAGTGCGCCGACGAAATTGTGAGTTTTTTATATTATATTATTTATTATCAATTAGTTTATACATTTATACACCTTTACGTGTTGCGCCAGTCAGGCAATTGAATTATATTATTTATTATTTATATTGATTATTTTTACATATTTAATTTGTTGGGCCAAAGGGGCCGTAGGTATTATTTGTTTATTTTCTACACTTTACGTGTTGCTGTGAATTTTATATTACTTATTTGTGTTTATTTAGACCTATTAAACAGCAACACTAGTTACCAGCAAATTTGTTTACCATTTATTTATATTTAGTTTAGTTACCCTTTTTGTCCTATAGAGTTAAGTTACACACACACAATTATTACACACATACACACCACACCAACACCACATAGTTGGACAGTATTTGCGCGGCGAACCCAACCACTGCTGTCCGATCTATTTACCTCAAACACACATACACATAGTGTGGCCGACACGGTCGGTACAAGCGTGCGCGCGAAGTAGTTGGTGTCCGGGTTCCGCGAATTATTATTATTTGCTCCCGGCCCGTACACACACAATTATACTTCACACACATGATATCCACAAAACACATACAATTTTATTTTACACATTTTTATTTCACACAAAACATTCACATACTTAAATATATACACACAATTATACTTCACACACATGATATCCAGAAAACACATAAAATTTTATTTTACACATTTTTATTTCACACAAAACATTCACATACTTAAAAATATACACACAATTATACTTCACACACATGATATCCACAAAACACATAAAATTTTATTTTACACATTTTTATTTTAAGTATATAAATACTTTTTACAAGTATAATATACTAAGACAGTCATTTAAAAAAATTAAGATAATACATTTTACACAAGTTTTTTTTTTACTTCTCATTTTTTAGTATACCATACTACAATACTACTATCTAATTATTAAATTTTATATTTTCATCGATTTTTAAATATGTTGTAATTTTTTTCATACAGTTTATAGTAATATTGATAGTTATATCGTTAGATAGTCATTTCGTAGTATACCATACTACAATACTTTATCTAATTATTAAATTTTATATTTTTTATTCATTTTCATCGATTTTCAATTTTTTCATACAGTTTATAATAATATTGATAGTTATATCATTAGATAGTGATTTTGAAGTAATTAGTTTTTTTTCTTTCTAATCAGAAAAGAATTAAAAATATGATATCTTAAATAAAAATTTTATTCATGAAATTAGTAAGCATCTAATATACTGCACAACTATCTAATTAAAATTAGGTAGATCATGTCTAACCGAATATTAGATGTTTACTAATTTCATGAATACAATTTTTATTTAAGATATCGTATTTTTTAATTCTTTTCTCATTAAAAATAATATGATACATATTTTATTTTTAATATAATCAGATATATTTAAAAAATTATATTTTAATTATATATTTTCATCGATTTTCAATTTTCAATTTTTCAAACAGTTTATCATAATATTGATAGTTATATCATTAGATAGTCATTTTGTAATAATCAGTATTTTTTCTTTTTTAATTAAAAAAATAATATGATACATATTTTATTTTTTAATATAATCAGATATATTTAAAAAATTATATTCATTTTTATATTTTCAATGATTTTCAATTTTCTCATAAATTTTTATTAATTGTCATTTTATGTTGTGGATCAGCCATGAACCGATCCAGAATGTTCTCCACAACTGAATTTAGCTTATGGTTGATATCCTTATCCTTATTTTTCTGTTTAGACGTTTTTATTTTTATTGAACATTCAGCATGTTTCCATCTAAAATTGAAAAAATGTTAATACTCAATTATTTAAGATCTTATGTTTAACATTACCTTTCCTGTGGTGAAACGTTGACTATTTCTTCTGTTTTATAATGCTGGATGACCCAATAGTCATCCCCATCTATAGTAGGACATTTTAACGTACACGTTTTCTCTCCTTGTTTAATTGAAATAGTATCACTTGTTTGAGAGTTTGAATTACTGCATTTCCCTGAATTTATAAGTGAATTCAATTTTGTTTTATAGGATGCAATCTGATTAATAAAACAAAATGTAAATTAAAGGTTAAACAATTAATTTATGTTATAAAATTTTTAAAAATTACTTGTTCAGTTTTCATTTTTTTTAAATGTTTTAATCCTATATTGTTCGTTTTCCTCTTAATATTGATTTTTGCAGTTTTTTGTTTTTTTAATGGATTATCTAAGACTTTTCCTGTATTTCCATTCGATTTCACACTTAAATCAGACTATATTAAATAAATATTATAACATATTAGAGTACAAAGAAAACATTTTTAATATAAGGTTTTTTGTTTAAATAAATTCGTTAGATTTTATATATTTTTATTAAAAGTTTGAAGTTAAATGAGGATTTACGTTTTTTTGTTTATGTAAATGTGCATTTACGTTAATTTAGGTCAAGATGAATTTGAAATATTTAATCCAAGATATCGTATGTAATATTTTAACTACTATTATACTACTATATTGCAGTTATTTAAGTTGATTAATTTTATCTAGTTTCACTTCTAATATTTTTTATATAGTTTAAGTATATGAATTTCTGACTTAAAAATAGTAATTTTGAAATAAGAAAATATAGAATATAATTATTAAAATATTTTTTTCTGTAATATAAATACATTATTTTTAAAACACGTGACAAATCCAAACTTTAAATTATAAAAACAAAAAATATATCTTCAATATAATATTTTAGCTGATATTAATTATAATTTTACTTACATCACTAACGTTGTCTGATGAGTTCTCGGTCAGAGCAGAATATTCAAATTGCGACATTGTAGGTATATTGACAATACTTGAAAAAATATAATATTCACTTTAAACGTTCCACTGTTCACTGGTGATATCATACAAAATGTTTACGTTATTTATAATAGGAACTACTACCACTACTTACATACGAACCTTGAATGGTGAACTCTTTTGTAAAAACTAGTTTTGACAAATACTCAAGTGTACAGTGTATACAATTGTTAATATTATGTATAACGTACCCAGAAATTATTTTTCTTAGAATACGGTACACGATTATTGGAGTCATTAAAAACCATGTTACGTAAGTATTAAGAGGACGTAGCATCGGTATTTTTCAGTATTAAAAACATGCTTGAGTTGATTCAAAATTACTTGTTTCTGAGTGATTTTAGAGCTAAGACACCTATTATCAAAATAGAATAAAACAATATTTTGAAGGGCATCTCATCGGGGTTTTATAAAATAATTGGTTTAAAAAAAGATACAGCCATTTAAAAAATCAAAAATAAACGTTTTTTATAAATGCAATATGAAACAGTGTAGTTAACATAATGAAAATACCCGATGAGATGCCCTCGTAAATATTGTGGGCTTTCATTTCGATAATAGGTGTTTTTACTCTAAAATCATTGTAGAGTGGTTTATTTACAATCTAAGTTTTATGCCGTAAACAGACAATTTACGGCCGACTAGTGCTGCTCTATTTCTATTACGGCAGCATTCGATAACGTTCGTTACCCCCGACCCGTAAAAACTACCGCCTCCAAGTATATAACTGGTTTTTGAGAAGTACTCACCGCCAGCGACAAACTATAAATAATATTGCAATTATAGATAAAGGCGACATAACGATAATAATAATTATTTACTATTATTTTACTACGAAACCATTGATATAATATATATAATAATATCATTGATTATTTCATATTTGTAGTATATTGACATATTGTGTACCTACTATAAAATGTATATTATATTATTGAAATATAAGTTATAAACGTGTAACAAATTATTTGCTCGTGGTCATTGAAGACACGTGAACTTGTATTCACGAATCACGACTTAATTTGTTAATTTGTACACAAAATATTTTATTTTTCCGACTACCTATCTACTATTTTTTAAAAGTAAAATATTAGCATGGGAAACAAAAAAAATAATGTTAAACGTGTTACTAAAAAACGCTTAACTCGTATTCTGGTAAATCGTCGAAAAAATAAAGACAATGAAAGGTAAGTTCAATATTTTACAATAATTGTACAATGTTATTTGATATATTATAATTTATAAATTTGTAGTAGGTAAGTACTATTTATTTTAATTAAAGTTTCAAAACGAAAACATATTTTTATTATTTGTAAAGAGACAACTAGCAGTTTATTTAAATTTTTATTAATATTATGGTGGTGTTGCTACAGTGATGTTTGCATTAGTTCACCACAAATAGCGAGTTGTGTAGAATTTACAGCAGAGACAAGTACACCAAAACTGAAATTGCAAGTACAAAACCAATTTGATGAACCCGAATTAACTGTTAAACTTACGGCTACTGAAATAAATTCATCTTTCGAGTAAAATTTATATTAAATCATATAGTAGTTTTTTATGTATTTTATATGAATTGTAGTGTAGAGTCTAGACTATATTTTCATTATGTTGTTACGGAGTAAAACGAATTAAAAGGGTTTTTTTCAAAACCAACAAATCCAACAAAATGACAGATAAAAAACTGAACAAGTGACAGATGAAAACAGCACCGAGTAAATGCAAACGGCAATGCAACGGTGTGGTGTTCATCTGTCACAACCAAACGACGGACCAATCAGCAACTGACTAAGTTATCAGAAAGGGTATAAATCTCAAGTACACATCCTGCCCTCTGCAAAAAGCAAAGCTTGTAACAGAGTACCTAAAACAAAGCAAAGCATAACTTAGTCAGTCCACTTCAAGCCTTCAAACTATCAACATCTACAAGAAACATTCCGATAGTAAGAAGACCAGGACCAGAAATCGACAGCCGAAGACCGACGACAACGCCGCTCCACGGCTACAAACGCCCTTCGACCGCCGACCACCGACGACCGCGCTGCTCCACGGCTGCAAGCATCGACCAAGCGCCGAGGACCGACGACCGCGCCGTTTCACGGTAGCAAGCACTACTCGACCGCTGAATACCGACGACAGAGCCGCTCCACGGCTGCAATCATCATCCGTCCGTGGACCACTGACGACCCTGCCGTTCCCGGTTGCGTACATCATCGCACGTACGCATATCGACGACGACGCCGCTCCACGGCCGGAAACACCATTCAACTGCCGATTAACGACCCGTCGGTCATCTACCCACGGACGCAAGCATCGGCCGATCAACAACGCCGTGACGACGCCAACCAATCGCCATTCATCTAGCCCGGTCTACGATATCACCGGATAGACCGACAACTCCCGGCGTGACAACAGTAAATGGCCCTTTTTAGGGTCACCACAACTCTAACATCGGCACTTAACTAAGTTGTCCGACCCGAGTCTGGTTCGTCGTCGGGGTGCCGCTTACTTAAGTCTGCACCGACGACGGCCGGCTTCTTAGCCGATCGTATTGTGAATTTATATAAACTATTATAAAAAACCGTTGTAAATATAGGGTCCGACAAGTGTCCGACCATAATACCCAAGCGCCTCCGATTGTGCTGACTCACTTATTTAAATCTGGTCGGCACAAATCGACGCTTTACTCGCCCCAATATTGTACATATAAAATTATAATTCAACATAGCAATAGAATAACCTGATTACTGAGCACACAATTGTTATTTTATTTACGATACGGGTCGTCCAACCGGACGCACCGTCTCAATGTAAAGGTGTGCTAAAATCCAGGACGAATTTATTGACTCTCACGAACTGACTGTCAGTTCAGGCTCAGAGGTAGAAAAAAGCCTCATGTAAGAATTTTGTTACCATCCGTAATTTTTTATGAATTAAAATTTAAATTAATTACCTATATATTTATCTAGTGAAAGAGCAGGCGAAATAAATGGGTGTAGGATTGTAGACATCGGATATGTTTTTAGTCAAATTATTGATTGTACTCACGAAGGAATGTATGGCTGTAATTTTATGAACATGGAATATATATCGGAATTTAGGAGAGGTTACTATTCACAATTTTTATTCAAATGTAAAATGTGTAATATTCAAAAAAAAATATATTCTTCAAAATTTAATGAAAATCTTCAAAATCAATGGTCAATAATTAAAGCTATTGTAAATAGCACTATTGCAATTGGTAATTAAAATATTGATTTAAATGTAATGCTTTGCGATTTTTTTTTTTTTTTTATTATTATAAATAAAGGCCTCGACAACATGGGTCATTGGCCTGGAAAAGGAAAAAAAAACAAAAGTAGTTATATAAACGTAATTTAGCTAGGTGGTACTATAGTGAATACAATGTTTTTTGTTTTTTTTTTTTTTTATATATATACAAGTTGGGTGTAAGAGTTAAGGGAGTATTAATTACAGTACAATAAAGAAAGATTGATTAAAATTAAAAAAAAAAGTTTGGTTATGATAGGGTTAGATAACTACATAGATTGCTACAGTAAAAAGTTTAAAGCTACATGGTGTTAAAGGTTAGATCGTTTTGTATAAATTAGTGTCTTTGACAAATTGTAGTGTGTTGTGGATATTTAGTGGCTCGTTGTTGAGGCATTCGGACAGGCTGTTTGGGATGTTGTGTTTGGCTCTTGCGATTTTTATTGCGATTTTAATTAAATAGTAATTTATTGTACGAATAGGAATTGGCTATACCCAACTAGCCGAATTTTCTGCTGGTTTAGAAATACCATACATGTCTGCAAAAATGTAACATTCATTTCAGTCAGTTCTCCAAGATGAAATTAAAGGCACAGCTTGGTCAGAAATGAAAGCGGCAGGAGATGAAGAAAGAAAATATGCTATAGAATCGGGTTCTGTTGATAATAATGGTATACCACTCATTACAGTTGTTGCGGACGCTCAGTGGTCCAAGCGGAGCTATAAAACAAAATACGACGCTTTTTCCGGAGTGGTAAGTGTTTTAAACAATTTAAAAATTACATAATAAAATAAAATTCAAATAACTATTAATTAAATTAATAGACAAATCTATAGCTAATCTTAACTATTTTTTACGTGACTTTAGGCAAGTATTATTGGATACAAAACAAAAAAAAATACTTTTTGTCGGAATCAGAAACCGATATTGCGTAATTTGTGAACGTGCTTCTAATAAAAATATTGAAAAACCTATACACACATGCTTCCTGAATTGGAAACACGGTGCTACGAGTATTGAAGCGGACGGAGTAGCCGAAGGTTTTACCAAGAGTTTCGAAATGCATGGCGTTAAATATTCAAAATTAATTGGTAAGATACAATTACGTTTATTACATAAATAAAAATGTATTTAATGAACATTTTATGCTTATAAACAAAATTTGACTCACCATTTTTATTTTTTTTTATTGTGATAAAAACGACTTAACTAAAACCTTGTAACTATCAAATTTAATATTTAAGATTTTTTAGCCACCCAAATTAAGATATTAAAAAAAAAATTATATTAAATCGTTAATTTACGCGTGTTTTTGAAATTATTAAATTTAGACGCTCGTAAAAATTTATAGTTGACTCATGCTCGATTTTTTTTATAACTATTGTAAGAAAAATTTATGGAGAACCCTGCAGAAGTTTTCAAATCTTAAATAATATTTAATAATAATATCTATTATAAATTCTTCAAATTTTATGAATTTTCAACAACAAAATAACTTTAAATTTTCGCGATTTTATCATATTTTGTAAAAAATTGAAGAAATAAAAAAAATGTGACCGATGATTTTTTTAATGGCAATAAGTACAACTTATGAACATTATTGTATTTTTCACTCTGTTCAGAATCTAAAAAAATGTTTTAGGTGACGGTGACAGTAGTGTGACAAAAAGGCTAAATGAAATACTACCGTATGGTCCGAACCTAAGAGTCGAAAAAATTGAATGCAGAAATCATATGCTTAGGAACTATTCCCAAAAAATGTCTGCACTAACTAAACGGACAGAATTCCCTATTGCGATTAGAAAAAAAATTGCTGATAACCTCGTTAGGCTTAGAACTGATATAACCAAAGCTATGGGTCCATTTCTCCGGCCCCCCCGATTTGGAATTTTTGAATTCTGTTTGGACAGATCGTTTGTGCATCGTTTGTGCACGAATGTGCACGAAACCCCGTCGTTTGTGCACAAAAACTGAGGGGATTATCCCTAAATCAAATTGGGGGGGCCGTAGAAACGGCAGCCCCCCCGATTTGGAATTTTTGAATTCTGTTTGGACAGATCGTTTGTGCATCGTTTGTGCACGAATGTGCACGAAACCCCGTCGTTTGTGCACAAAAACTGAGGGGATTATCCCTAATTCAAATTGGGGGGGCCGTAGAAACGGCAGCCCCCCCGATTTGGAATTTTTGAATTCTGTTTTCGCGAATCGTTTGTGCTTCGTTTGTGCACGAATGTGCACGAAACCCCGTCGTTTGTGCACAAAAACAGGGGGGGCTATCCTTAAATCAAATACGGGGGTCCATTTCTACGGCCCCCCCGATTTGGAATTTTTGAATTCTGTTTTCGCGAATCGTTTGTGCATCGTTTGTGCACGAATGTGCACGAAACCCCGTCGTTTGTGCACAATTATTTCCCGAGATATCGAAAAAACAAATTCTGGCGGGTAGTTGGGGCCGTAAAAACGGCAGCCTCCTCTTCGATTTGGAATTTTTGAATTCTGTTTTCGCGAATCGTTTGTGCAGCGTTTGTGCACGAATGTGCACGAAACCCCGTCGTTTGTGCACAATTATTTCCCGAGATATCGAAAAAACAAATTCTGGCGGGTAGTTGGGGCCGTAAAAACGGCGGCCTCCTCTTTGATTTGGAATTTTTGAATTCTGTTTTCGCGAATCGTTTGTGCATCGTTTGTGCACGAATGTGCACGAAACCCCGTCGTTTGTGCACAAAAACAGGCGGGGTTATCCTTAAATCAAATTCGGGGGTCCATTTCTACGGCCCCCCCGATTTGGAATTTTTGAATTCTGTTTTCGCGAATCGTTTGTGCATCGTTTGTGCACGAATGTGCACGAAACCCCGTCGTTTGTGCACAAAAACAGGCGGGGTTATCCTTAAATCAAATTTGGGGGCCCATTTCTACGGCCCCCCCGATTTGGAATTTTTGAATTCTGTTTTCGCGAATCGTTTGTGCATCGTTTGTGCACGAATGTGCACGAAACCCCGTCGTTTGTGCACAAAAACAGGCGGGGTTATCCTTAAATCAAATTCGGGGGCCCATTTCTACGGCCCCCCCGATTTGGAATTTTTGAATTCTGTTTTCGCGAATCGTTTGTGCACGAATGTGCACGAAACCCCGTCGTTTGTGCACAATTATTTCCCGAGATATCGAAAAAACAAATTCTGGCGGGTAGTTGGGGCCGTAAAAACGGCAGCCTCCTCTTCGATTTGGAATTTTTGAATTCTGTTTTCGCGAATCGTTTGTGCAGCGTTTGTGCACGAATGTGCTCGAAGTCGAGCACATAATAATACATATTCTGATGTTAGGGTGGGGGGCGTAGAAACAGCGCTTCCCATTTTACAATTTTAAATATCTGATTGCGCTAAATTTAATTCTGAAGTAAAACCAATCTTGTTGGGTGATGAGCCTTTAAGCTGGTACCAGTAAGCGTATCGTTCAATAATAATTATAATGGTAATTACCTACCTTGTTAGTTTTTGGAATATATATATATATATGTTTATTGTATATATTATTGTAAATAAACCATTCCAGTTACCATAGGTTCGTGGGGTGTAGAAACTCCTACTATGATTATGATGATATCTAACAAATCGTAGAAGGATCATATTTTTTTTTTTTGCGTACTTGTATACGTATGCGTCCTTACATAAATATGTACCTAGGTAAATTCTAGCATACATACCTATACGAACCGATCACGGCAGTTATAGGTTCTTCATATAATATTTATTATTATTAATTATATTTTATGCCAATTAATAACTTATGAACTAATTAGTCATCTATCCTTTAGGTCACTGCCTTTAAGTATACTGTAATAAAATTATTTAATAAATAGGTGGAAATATAATATAATAAAATACGTACAATTTCATTGTGATAGATTTGTCATGCATACACCTATAATATAGGTCCTATATAATAATATTAAATAATATATTTAGGTGGGTATGTGAAATATATTGTTTACATATTTGTCTTACACTCTGACATATAAAAAGTAATGAGAAAATAAAATAAAAATAAAATATTACATTTAATAAGAAATTTCTAAGAAAAAACGAGTAAAGAGGTGACGCTCTCTATACATTGGCTGGCTATAATAGAAAGTGAATGTAATGGATTGGTAAAATTTGAAGTCAATAATATAAAATTATTATATACGAAAAAAGATTCTAAGCGATAAATGAAGACAGTCGTCAGCATATGTATTATATAATATTTACAAGTAATTAGATATATTTTATGATACTATTGTAATTGCACTAATTTATATTACTATATTAGGCATTAGACATTAGTACTACAGTAGGTTAAATTAATTTTTCTCGTAAAAATTGATCGTGTTTTGAAAATGTCATAACGAAAATGTGTATTTTCATTTTTTGTCCTTCCATACAAGCTAGTGTTTTATACTATGGAAAGAAACTTAAAGTTCATAACTATACAATTTACAATTTGGCTACCGGTGATTGCTCAAACTATTGGTGGCAAGAATCTGAAGGAAATTTAGAGGCTTCTATTTTTGCCACAATACTTACTAAGCACTTGGAAAAGAAATATATTATAGCATTTAGTTTTATTAACAAGTTTACTTTGCATCGGCCGGAGTACTTTTTTAATTTTATTAATATATTTATGAAAAAAAAAACTTTAATTCTTTAATTTGCAATTGCAATTAATTTAATAACAATTTTCAGTATGAAAAATATGTCCCGACTGATGCAATGTAAAGTTAAGAATTTCGAATATCTTTACATTTTAAAAATCGGACAACGGGAAGTGCCTAAATTATTGTCTGGCATTTAGGTCATTTTGACGAAATTTTGATGTGCTTGCAATCCCCTTAACATCCATATTTCACATAAAGTTCAATATTTAAAAAAAGTTCATTATCCTTGGTTAAGCTTATTTAATAAATATTCACCGGCCAACTAAATCTGTGAAAAAATGTCAGGTGCAGCGAAAGCACTATACGCTGCACCCGTGCGCTCGCCTATGGCGTAGAGTTAATTGAATCGAAAACGAATCATTGAATTCATTTAGATACACAATCTGTCACTTGTATTTACATGCTTGATCCTCTTGGTCTAAACTCTAAAGGCCCGTTTACATGACGACAGTAAATGGTAATAGTTAATGTCATGGCAGTAACTTTCAACTATCTAACGCAGCTAGATGGTGTGACAGTCACCATTTTCTGTCATCTTTTAAACGTGCCTTAAGGCTTAAACCATAGAACAGTGCTTAAACGCAGCTATTGATTCATAATAAATTTGATAAAAGACAACAGAGTGACTATAAAAAAAAATTTAACTAGGTTTTATAGTGAGTAGTGACTTCTAAGTCATTTGAACGAAGTGAATCAAATGAATCAGTGAACGAATCTTTTGAACGATTCACTTGAGTGAGTTGATTCAAATGATTCGAATCATTTAAAAAATTCATTTTTCCCATCCCTACTACACTAGATAGGCTGTATTTGGTCGACCTCCTCCCGCCCGTGCGTCTGTGTGTCAGTGAGTGTCTCATACGCTGTTTTCTAATATGCAATAAATATATGATATAATAATTAATAATAGATTTCTGTCAGGCATCGAACATACGTTTATTTCTTTGTCACATTTACCAATAATTACTATAGTGGTTATCCCAAGTCCCAAAATATTATCTTTGGATAAATGATTTTCGAGTATGATATAAATAGTATACACTATTGACTATAAAGTATAGATGGTTTACTGTTCAGTGTTCAATGTTCATTCAGTTCATTGCAATCGGTTTACGAACTAGGTATGAACTATGAAGATGAACTAAACTAAATACATGATATTATATTTAATCATTATTTTATAATAATTAATAATAAACATATTTAAAGTTCATTATTTTATGTTATTATACCCACCCCCCCCTTATTTTCAAGGTGTAGCGAATGCTACACCTAGTAATAGGGTTGGGCGCCACTAGATACCATACCTCATTGTAACAATTTAAAACCTCGGAAAGGAAATATTTAAATTAACAAATCAAAATTTATTAAAATGAAATCAAGTCTGATAATTTTTTATAATTTTATGATTAGTATTTTAAGTTTTTAATATTATTAAAATTTAATAAAGTCTGATTAACAATTTATTTTATGTGATACTAAAAATAATGTTAATTTTTTTATAGTTTTAAATTTGGTTAGTAGTATTTTAAGTATTAAGTTTTTAATTTTATTAAAATGAAATCAAGTATAATAAACAATTTACTTTATGTTACACTTATACTGATTAATATGTTTTTTATAATTTCACATTTTGTATTTACAGTAATTAATATTATTCAAATGAAATAAAGTGTAATAAACAATATTTATTTTAAGTCACACTAAATATTCTACTGTTAAAGTTTTAATAATTTCACTTTTAATTGCTATACTATTATTTTAATATAACTTAGCAATTATTTAGCTACATATTTACATTTTGTAAAGTAATTGGGTACAGTATACCCAACAGTTTTAATAGTATTCACCTATTTATTTTGCATTTAATTTATTCTTAAAACTTCTTATTGGTAATTGATTGTAAAGTTATTACAATTTGTTCATTTAGTCATGTGGTATTTCATACAATTATTTTGATTGCATCAAGAAATTAAAATATGCAATAGCTCGTAACTACACATGCAATAACACGTAACTAAATATTTGTTTGTAAACATCACGTATCTACCTTAAAAAACTCGCATTGATAGTTATAATTTGGAATTTGATCAAAAACTATTTTGAACCAAATAATTAATGTAAAAATATAATAGAAGTATAAAAAAATGTTTTTAAATCAAAATAAAACAGTTTTTTGCTTCTCCTGAAAAGTTTCCAAATTGTAGATACATGAAATTGTCATTAGTGTAACGATGTAAAATTAAAATAATATAAGAATATAAGAATCTAGGAAAACATAAGTGCATTAAACTTTACTTGCAAATAAAATTAGTTCAAATGTTCAAATAATAGATATAAGCCATTTGACAAGAAAAATAAAATTCTATAAATAAAAAAATGTTTAATATACCTAGAAAGGATCTAGGAACTGATCCGGTTTCTATATAATTCCATATCCCAATCCACCCCTGAATTGAGCTTTTAATTGTTGTTAGATGTTACTTGTTGATATGTATATAGTATATATCAGAGGCGTATTTAGAAATGTGTTATGGTGGAATGCGGCATGAAAATGCTGCAGACGAAACTATAGTTGCACAGCGTCAACTGGGTACCATTTGACCACTATCGAAAAAGAAAAGAAAAGATTTATTAAACCATATTTGTGAAGAATACAATGATGGCACTAGGGACATACCAAATTTTTCTTAATTTTCTTTGACGAGAATATACAATTTTCTATTTTTAAAAACATGTACTAAATTTGTAGTTATTATTTGTGTGTACTGTGTACATAAAAACAATTATTTTACATTTTATGTGGATATGTTGACCGATTACCATAATATAACTACTATAAAAATTTGAAGTACATACCCACAAGGAACAAATAATATTTTGAATTACAACAAGATGACACAAAATCGAATTCTTGGTTTTAAATTTTAATATGTAATTTCGTCCGAATTTAAACAATTTATTATATTAAAAACCATTATTATATATTCGTTTGATTGTTTGGTTGCGGAATGCGCTACTATTATATGGAACCTTTTTTTTTTTTTAATTTTCAACTATAAGCTATAAAAATTAAATATTCTATACATTTATATAGTTTACAGAAATTTTGTAATTACAAAAAATTTGTACATTTTAAATTTTAAGAATACAGTATACCTATACCTACGTCACGTAAAATATTTCAAATAACGTTATTCGAAAAAATGTATGTGATTTTTTTACATAGAACCCAACATTCAACAATTTAGTATTTTTTTGTGATAAATTGTGTTTTGTCAGATTGTTTGTGCTCCTTTATTTCTGGAATAACACAAATTTTAATTATAACCTTGGCAAAGGCCTAGAGCCTGTACCACTAAACATTTATGCACTGTTATAGATACCTACCTCTGAAATTTTATAAATCCTGGTCGATGAGGAGCTGTATATCTGTTACCAGATGTAGCGTAATATGTGTAATATTTCATTGTTGATACCTATTTTTATTTTATGTGTGTATTCAAAAAACGATGCCAGGCATCACAGGTTTGTGGCGTTGTATAAGCTCCTTATTATTTTTCCTAACAAATCCAATATATTATAGAAGACTTATTTTTCTAACGTATTATACAGTATTGCAGCTCATCGTGTGTATAAATTGTACCTAAAAATTATATTTTACTAATAATTTATTTTTAAATTTTAGTCTGCATAATCTTTGTCAGACGTATAAGTTATTATTTACATTTTGTAGTTTGTTCTTCTTAATACACTTTCTATTTTATCGGTGACTGTGCCTACTGCCTCGGTAAAAATGAAAGGTTCCTAGAAAACAGTAAGTTATTCGGTAAGTATACCTTTAATATAGGTAGGTAGTAGGTACCGTACACGTTGGGGACTAGGCCAGGTGTGCTTTATAATAGCTGAATAATATGTCTGTATGGCTAACTGGTACCCTAAGTCCAGACACGTGCCTACACATGTAAAAATCGGTGAGTCATACTCATAGCCCATAGGTCATCAATTATCAGTTTTGTAAAAATCAATTCTGTTCAATTTGTCATTTGCCATTTTGTGAAGTTAAGTTATAGTTGCGCCTAGTGTTTTTGGTTTGTGTGCTACAGTGAATGCATGTATTCATTTTATTTTTCTATCATAGTTGCTTTAAATGAGTAAGTACCTTACGACCTGGTTGGTTAGCAGTTGCAATGTTCGACATGACAACACAATTTTACTCAAAATTAAATGAAGTATCGAGTATAGAAATAAAAATAAAAATGAACGACAGACAACGTCGTCATGCTAAGCTAAGCTAACACAATAATAATTATTACGCAATACACAGAATACACTATACACATCAACGGTCGGTCGTCGCCCGTCGGTCGGGCAGCGGCTAGATAAGGACGTAAAAAAAACTGAAAATACCGGAACAATTTTATTTATAGATATTTCCCGAGAACAGAATAGCAACATGGCATTATGGCAACATACCCAAAACAATCTATTAACGTTGCAAAGCGATGTTCCATATAAGTTAAATTTTTAGCGTTGTAGGTATGTTATAAATTCACAATCAAGTGTCAATTCAAATTAAACAGCTTAGAAATGTCTCATTAACATTGAAATGTGATGTTCCGTAAAAAATCAAAAAGATACATCGCAGAGATGTTAGGCAACATAAAATTTTTAGTGGGTAACTGTGAAATATGCACTTATAAAATGAAAAATGGTCTAATATATAATATATATATAATAATATGTAAAATATGCAACTATAAATTATAAATATAAACTCGTATTACTATGTAACAAATTTCTATATCACTTAGCTATATTTTTATTGATTATTTAAAAACATTCAGACTCCTAGAAGTCCCGATCCCTAATACTAATCCAATAATTATGAATAAAATTAAATATAATTAAAAAAAAAAAATTGACGGCTACCTATGATTTTTTACGGTAGGTACTAAGTACATGCAACTAAAATAAGTTTGTTTTAACTATAATTTTTCAACCTAAATGTATTTAGTTATTTTTTTTCCGTGAAAAACTGGTACCAGCTTAAAGGCTCATCATCTAACAAGATTGGTTTTACTTCACACACATAGAAAACTGCTGTCGATTCAATATTAAATGGTGTTGATATTATAAACATTGCACGTTATTTTCCAGCTTAGACGAGTTTGGTGTTGATACAATACCTACACGTTACTTAAATGTCAAGTGCAGAATCAACACTTAATTATTCTACAGAAGTAAATTAAGCACAATCAGAAATTCAAAATTGTAAAATGAGAAAGTACTGTTTCAACAACCTCCCCCTCCCCCACCAACACATCAGAATATGTTTTTGCGATATATTCGGAAATAATTGTGCACAAACGACTGAACTTCGTGCACAAACGCTGCACAAACGATTCGCGAAAACCGAATTCAAAAATTCCAAATCGAAGAGGAGGCTGCCGTTTTTACGGCCCCAACTACCCGCCAGAATTTGTTTTTTCGATATCTCGGGAAATAATTGTGCACAAACGACGGGGTTTCGTGCACATTCGTGCACAAACGCTGCACAAACGATTCGCGAAAACGGAATTCAAAAATTCCAAATCGAAGAGGAGGCTGCCGTTTTTACGGCCCCAACTACCCGCCAGAATTTGTTTTTTCGATATCTCGGGAAATAATTGTGCACAAACGACGGGGTTTCGTGCACATTCGTGCACAACCGATGCACAAACGATTCGCGAAAACAGAATTCAAAAATTCCAAATCGGGGGGGCCGTAGAAATGGACCCCCGAATTTGATTTAAGGATAACCCCGCCTGTTTTTGTGCACAAACGACGGGGTTTAGTGCACATTCGTGCACAAACGATGCACAAACGATTCGCGAAAACAGAATTCAAAAATTCCAAATCGAAGAGGAGGCCGCCGTTTTTACGGCCCCAACTACCCGCCAGAATTTGTTTTTTCGATATCTCGGGAAATAATTGTGCACAAACGACGGGGTTTCGTGCACATTCGTGCACAACCGATGCACAAACGATTCGCGAAAACAGAATTCAAAAATTCCAAATCGGGGGGGCCGTAGAAATGGACCCCCGAATTTGATTTAAGGATAACCCCGCCTGTTTTTGTGCACAAACGACGGGGTTTAGTGCACATTCGTGCACAAACGATGCACAAACGATTCGCGAAAACAGAATTCAAAAATTCCAAATCGAAGAGGAGGCCGCCGTTTTTACGGCCCCAACTACCCGCCAGAATTTGTTTTTTCGATATCTCGGGAAATAATTGTGCACAAACGACGGGGTTTCGTGCACATTCGTGCACAAACGATGCACAAACGATTCGCGAAAACAGAATTCAAAAATTCCAAATCGGGGGGGCCGTAGAAATGGGCCCCCGAATTTGATTTAAGGATAACCCCGCCTGTTTTTGTGCACAAACGACGGGGTTTCGTGCACATTCGTGCACAAACGATGCACAAACGATTCGCGAAAACAGAATTCAAAAATTCCAAATCGGGGGGGCCGTAGAAATGGACCCTCGAATTTGATTTAAGGATAACCCCGCCTGTTTTTGTGCACAAACGACGGGGTTTCGTGCACATTCGTGCACAAACGATGCACAAACGATTCGCGAAAACAGAATTCAAAAATTCCAAATCAAAGAGGAGGCCGCCGTTTTTACGGCCCCAACTACCCGCCAGAATTTGTTTTTTCGATATCTCGGGAAATAATTGTGCACAAACGACGGGGTTTCGTGCACATTCGTGCACAAACGCTGCACAAACGATTCGCGAAAACGGAATTCAAAAATTCCAAATCGAAGAGGAGGCTGCCGTTTTTACGGCCCCAACTACCCGCCAGAATTTGTTTTTTCGATATCTCGGGAAATAATTGTGCACAAACGACGGGGTTTCGTGCACATTCGTGCACAAACGATGCACAAACGATTCGCGAAAACAGAATTCAAAAATTCCAAATCGGGGGGGGCCGTAGAAATGGACCCCCGTATTTGATTTAAGGATAGCCCCCCCTGTTTTTGTGCACAAACGACGGGGTTTCGTGCACATTCGTGCACAAACGAAGCACAAACGATTCGCGAAAACAGAATTCAAAAATTCCAAATCGGGGGGGCTGCCGTTTCTACGGCCCCCCCAATTTGATTTAGGGATAATCCCCTCAGTTTTTGTGCACAAACGATGGGGTTTCGTGCACATTCGTGCACAAACGATGCACAAACGATCTGTCCAAACAGAATTCAAAAATTCCAAATCGGGGGGGCCGGAGAAATGGACCCCAAAGCTATACAGTATAGAAAATCTGAGGAAAAACCATTACAACAGAACATTTTAAGTAAGTACCTACCTAATTTATGTTATTGTTTATTACATTTTATTTATTTATTTGGGGCTTTTTAGATCTTAAATATGACATAACCAACGCACCAAACCATCGACTTTTTGATTGCCATAAAAAATGTGCTCCTTATTTTTGCGAAAAATTTGCAGATAACTTAGTTGATAACTGCAAGTCAAATGAAAATGATGGTATAGTCAAAGAAATTAATATAATTGTTTCTCGTTTGGCTAATAATGCAAAGAGCCTTATATTGGACGTAGACAACAATATTTGCGAACAATTTAATAGAGTTATTAATAAATTTCTTGGTGGCAAAATAATAAATTATACTCAAAGGAGTTCTTATAATACAAGGTTATTAGCAGCCGTGGTTAGTTTTAATTCTAACGAGTATTTAAGAGCTGTAAAAAAACATATAACTCAAACAAGTCCTGGTAAGATAACATTTTTGTTTGAAAATTATTATTATATACAAATGTAAAATAACCTATTAATTATTTTTTTTTGTTAGGAAAAACGGCTAAATCATTTTTGAGTCAAATAATAAAAAAACGTTCTGCTTGCCAAAAACGCAGACAACTTTCGACCAAACTTAAATATAAAGTAAAACGATCAAAAGCTAGTTCCAAACCAGACGAACATTATGGTAACGCAGACATATTAGACGGTATGTAATGATAAGCTCATGTATTATTGTAAATTGTAATAAATAAACTTAATTATATCTAATTAATAACTGTCGTATTGTTTACGTTATTATAGATATAAGAGAAGTCGATGATCCATCGTTTGTAAAAGATATGGAACAGTTTCTGAAGTAAGTACTATAGGCAAACAATGATAAAAATACTGAATACCCAATACCTATCTATTATTCGTTTTATTCAATAATTTCGTTTCTAAAGGACTTTATATGACGTCAACCGCACCACAGTAGAAGAAACTACAATACATCAAGCCGAAAGTGAAAACTGGAAGGCAGAAAGGATGATCCGACTCACCGCTAGTAACTTTGGTCGTGTATGCAAAATGCGTCGTAATACTAGTTGCAAAAATATAGTGCACTCAATCTTATATCTAACATTCAATAACAAGTTAGTTTAATGTTATACACTTAAAATACCGCACTATAACTAAAATGTGCATTATTAATATTAAGAATATTTTTATTTCTATTTCTTTTTTTATTTAATAGATTCTATATTTTTTATTTTATAGGTCTGTCCAGTATGGTAGGGATATGGAAGACGAGGCAAAAACAAAATTTGAAGAAAAGTTCGGTTACAAAATAAAAAAATGTGGTCTTTTGGTTGATACGCAAATTCCATATTTAGCTGCTAGTCCAGGTTTAACAAGATTTGATTTTCCTACTATTTTCTCTATTATACAATAAAATAATTCATTAATTAATATTACGATATATTTTTTTCAAAATTATTTTAGATGGAATTATTGATGATACTGCTATCGTTGAAATTAAATGTCCTTATGCTGCAAAAGACACGGAAAATGAGATGGAGGCTGTATCCACTGGCAAAGTTTGTTTTCTACTAAAAAAAATACCTTTCCTTATTTATTTTTTTAAAACCTAATTTATTTAACACAGCTGAAGTATTGTTCCATCAAAGAAAACAAATTGGTATTAAATAAAAATCATATTTACTACTACCAAATTCAAGGACAATTGCATATTTCTCAAAAGGAACAATGCTTTTTTATTATATACACGACTAATTGGATGTCAGTCCAGATAATAAAATATGATGATGATTTTTGGAGTACACATATGGTCGATAAATTAAAAACGTAAACATTGTTAGAATTAATATTGATTCAACTTTTTTTAAATCCAATATTTAGTTTTTAATCAAATATAGTAAGTATATCAATATTCAATTTTATACTTATAGGTTTTATCTAAACTGTTTGCTGCCAGAAATCGTGGATCCTGTTTATAAATATAGATTTATGAAATCAGACATAAGAGAGTCAAAAATAATTTTACACCAAATGAAAATCGCAAAACAGCTATTTTAAAATAAAATAAAATTAGATTTATTATTATCACTAATCATATTATTAAAAAAAATTATTTTACTCGTTTTTATTTGTATACACTAGTTTTAATTTGAAATATTGTAAATACGAGTATGTAGGTATGTATGTATTATTATTAATATGTATTTTTATTAATTATTATCATATTAAAAATCCATGTTTAAAAAAGGAACATGAAAGATGAAACACTTCAAATTAGTGATGGGAATTATTCGAATATTCGAATATTCGAATTCGAATAGTTCTACCGTAAATAATTCGAATATTCGAATATATAGATGCTACAATACCTAATTTGTTATATCTATTTTTCCACGATAAGCCTTTTACACTATTTATTTAATTCTACCCGTTAATTATTTCAAACCAAAAAATCCCCAAAAAAGTGGCCTGTTAACTAGATCCGTAGTTACTTACCTATTAATTTATTATTATTCCCGGTATCCAATTATTACCGATCCCGATTAGGTATTGTAGCATCTATATTATATTCGAATATTCGAATTATTCGAATTATTTAAATATTCGAATTATTTACGGTAGAACTATTCGAATTCGAATATTCGAATAATTCGATTATTTGAATACACATTACATCCCTACTTCAAATTAATATTAATTTGATTGCGCTGTATTCATTTAGGTTCTATTAAATTATATTATAGTATACTTAGGTATATTATATTTGAATGAGTTATAATGCTACAGACACAAATAAAGCTATGTTATAACTTATTAAGTTTCTACGACCTATATATTTGGACGTAAATTTAGGTAAGCACTAAGCAGTATCTTAAATTATAATCGGTAGTTAAAAGGTATGCGCGATTAGGTAAACATTATGGCGGCATTTGCGTATATGAATATTATAATGATACGAATGTCGAATAGTACTAGACGAAAGTTCATTGATAAATGAGTGGCGCTCCCGAAGTCCCGAACGAGCCGCCGTCGGCCGGTTGCCGATTACGAATAGTAGGCGTGACTTAACGCCGCGCGCTTGCGGATCGTTAAAACACCTAACAGCGCATTCTCTCGGCCGTTACACACGTACACGTTTTGGTGCGACGTCCTCTTAATGTTTCACACAAGCGAATATATTACATTATATGGTGAACTCTTTATACTTTGATAAGAAGTATTCCTTACCCGAAAACTATAATCTCGTTGATATTTAGTTGTCCTTGATAAAAACTACTATCTCTTCGCACCTAGTTCTAACACACCATTTTTTCCTCATCCGGCTTCTCGATTAATATATAATAAATTGTTAAGTAGAGTTCAATGATTTGTATAAATACCGACTCTACATTAAATATTACACATGTTCATTTCTCAGCGGTAGGAGTTTTACTCTTTCTGTTGAATTTAAAACAACTCTTAATAGTGTAACATCAACTAATTCTAACTGTTTATCTTATTCAAAGACTATCAAACTATATTTACAACGTATGAAAAGATTTTTTTTGTTGAAGAATAAAAATCGATTGGTATATCATCGTCAATAATGTGAGTATTAATATAAAAATAAATTATACCATACATATAAATTATTATTTTTTTTTAAAAGTATTACCTAGTTTTACTATTCATTTTTCTAATCATCATTTCATTTTTTTTTCTGTTTAATCAATTAGATCGACCGAGTAATTATTTATTCAACATTATTTATTATAAAACGGTTTCATAGTTGGGAAATACTCTACGTTTTCTCAATTGTTGCTGTTAGAAAATATTGAAATTTTTCTCACCATTAATAAATGTAAGTCTTTATATAAATACATTACATCGTACACATATTTTTATAAGACAGTTGTTTTATGTTATTTTTACGGTACATTTTTTTTTTTTTTTAAGTATTATCTAGGTTTACTGTTTATTTTTCTAATCATCATTTCATTTTTTTTTCTGTTTAATCAATTAGATCGACCGAGTAATTATTTATTCAACATTATTTATTATAAAACGGTTTCATAGTTGGGAAATACTCTACGTTTTCTCAATTGTTGCTGTTAGAAAATATTGAAATTTTTCTCACCATTAATAAATGTAAGTCTTTATATAAATACATTACATCGTACACATATTTTTGTAAGACAGTTGTTTTATGTTATTTTACTGTACATTTTTTTTTCTAATTATAGTTTAATTTTTTCTGATTTTGTTAATTAAAGCGAAAAAGTAATTCATAGAAATACATTATACTATACATATAATAAGTAAAATTTACTGTAAGACATCAACATAAAAATAGTAATCATAAAAAAATATCTGATAATTATAACACAACGTATTAATATATTTATTTTTTTGTGAAAATGAAACGACAAACGATTTCAAAAAGTATCCGTATGAACACAATTGGAGATAGTCTTGTAGAAATAGAACGTTTTAAAAAATCTCCAAAAACATTTTTTATAAAAAATACATCCAAATTTATACATTATCCATTATTTTTCAATTCTATTTCTGATAAAATAATTTCTAAATTAAAACATTCATGTATACAAACATCAATTAAATTAAATCTTCATGTTGATAGTGTATATGAACGTGTACTATCAAATGAAACACAGAATGTAGCTTTTAAAACTAAAAATATACTTGCTTGTAATTCATCTAATTTTATGAGTTTATTAGATAACATGTTTAGCAAAATATTAGAAGAAGAATCTGAATATATTGCTAAAGGTTCTGGATGGTCACTTGTATCAATAGATGGATTACAATTAAGAATAAATTATGTAAATCCTCTTAGAGGGTCTACATATATATATATATATATATATATATATATATATATATATATATATATATATATATATATATATATTTAGATTTACCTACATATATTAAAAATAAAAAAAGCTGTGATAAATATTCAAAATAATGATAATAAATGTTTTATGTATGCGATATTAACTAAATATAATGTTCGTTTGGATAAAATTAAATTTAGTAAACGTAATTTTAAAATGTTAGAACAAAAACAGGTTTAAATTTTAAATGTATTAGTTTTCCAACACCGATCAACTATTTAAATAAAGAGATTACTTTACGTCTAGGAAATGTTTTTTCTAGCTGGTTTATAAAGCTCTTCTACAATTTTTTCTAACGTCATAATAATTATTTTTGATTTCAGTAAAATGACTCAAAAAACTGATGTGAGTCTAATGATTCCGCAATTCAACCATGAAAAAGGGGCATTATCTTGTACACTTTATATGAAATGCCCCTTCGATTTGAGCCATATAATTCATAAATCAAAAATGAGAAAACATTTACGTAAATGTCACAACCAAAATATAGTTCGTCCAAATATGTTTGGTAATGAATTTGACCGGCATATATTTTGGTATTGGGATAGTGACTATGGAGATTATGAGTAAATTATATAACTATATATTTGAATATTATATTATATTATATTAAAAATTAATTAATTTTAAAAGTGCTTACTTTTTTTTTTTTATTTAAACTAACATAATATAAAAAGAGTAAATACATATACATTTTTTTTTTTAAATAGATATAACAAACAAATTTTACATAATACAATTAAAGTTATTGAAAATTTAAATTTAAATATAAAAGAAATTTATTTAAAAAAAAAAATATATATCAAGGTCACATGGAATTTCCTATTGTCTAGAAGCCTCATATTCATCCTACTATTTTATAATAATTTATAAAATTACTTTTGAATATCGTTTGATGAAATCCATAAATTATGACTGGAATCAAATCCTAACCATTTCACTAAAATTTAATTTTTATCTCTTTTTATAATACGTTCAACAAGATAGATGTTTGGAAAATCAGTTTTTAAAAGTTCTTGATTATAAAATCGACCTAAAACTATATTATTCTGACTATCTTTTATGTTGTATGTTACTGGATCCGATTGAAAAACTTTTGAAATTGTAAATAGTTCTGTTGACCATTGTGGTTTATAACCTTTACTAAATGTATATTTGTTTTTTGAAATTCTTACTATATCATTAACTTTAAATTAAGGTTTTATATTTTGTTTTATTTGTTTGAATAACTGTACCTTTATAGTTTTTGTTCGAGCTTCATGTGGTGTACATTTAATTGCTGTATGTTTAGTATTATTGTAATTATGTATAAGTTTAGATATTGAATTGTGCCAATTATATGAACCAGTTGCTGTAAAATGTTTGTACATTTTATTTTTAATTGTACGTATAACACGTTCGGCCATTGCTGCTTTTATGCCACTGTATGTAGAATAATGTTTAATATTATATTTCTTCATAAGTTCTTGAAATTGTTTGTTATAAAACTCTGTACCGCTATCTGTTTGTAAAAATTTCGGACGATTTATTTTTAATATATTTAACATGCCTAGTGTAACTTGTTTTACAGATTTATTTTTTAAGGCATGCACCCATACATACTTAGTATATGTGTAAAGTTTGTTTATTCCATTCAGATCGTTTGAAACTTATGAATACCCCGAGCTCGGTAAACTAAAAACGTGGTTTGGAATTTAAAAACTGCCTCAAAATTAGAAAAACCTCGATTTGAAAATCGATGAAAATGAATAAAAAATATAAAATTTAATAATTAGATAGTAGTATTGTAGTATGGTATACTAAAAAATGAGAAGTAAAAATAAACTTGTGTAAAATGTATTATCTTAATTTTTTAAATGACTGTCTTAGTATATTATACTTGTAAAAAAGTATTTGTATACTTAAAATAAAAATGTGTAAAATAAAATTTTATGTGTTTTGTGGATATCATGTGTGTGAAGTATAATTGTGTGTATATTTTTAAGTATGTTAATGTTTTGTGTGAAATAAAAATGTGTAAAATAAAATTTTATGTGTTTTCTGGATATCATGTGTGTGAAGTATAATTGTGTGTATATTTTTAAGTATGTGAATGTTTTGTGTGAAATAAAAATAGTGTGTAAAATAAAAAAAAAAAATGTTGTTTATTTTTTACACGGTGAAATAAGGTGGAATTTAACCGATAAACTGGTATGAATTTGGCTTCTCAAATGGACTCAGAACATGCATGTAAGTTTTTGTAAAATAAAAAATCATACACTAAAAAATAGGTAGAAATCGCCCGCCAAACCGGAAAAATTTGGCTTCTCGAATGGAGCCAGAACATACATACGTTTTTTGTAAAATAAAAAATCATACACTAAAAAAAATTTGAGAAGCCAAATGAAGCTAAAAAATACATAATTTTTTTTGAAGCAAAAAAATCGTACACTAAAAAATAGGTAGAAATCGCCCGCCAAACCGGTAAAATTTGGCTTCTCAAAATGGAGCCAGAACATACAAATACATACTACTACTGAGACCTATATATATAATCAAGGTCTTCAAGGATAGAGGAAAAGTCACAAAAAAGAACTCATGGTGTTTTTCAATAGACCAAGTATTATAAACGAGATCAAACGGAGTAAATTGAAATGGGCAGACCACGTATGTAGAAAGCAAGATTCAATGGTTCAAAGAGTGCTCCAAGAAAACCCATGTAGAAAAAGACTACTGGGTGGACCAAGGCTACGCTGGGAAGATGGAGTCAAAAAGATTTTCTAGGCGCTATAGAAGTGGATTATGAAGGCATGGATTGGAAGGAGGTAGCGGAGAATAGAGAAGAATGGGAGAGGATTTGTTCTATGGCAGGTCTCAAAGGCCTAAAAAAAAAAAGAAAAATGCTTTTTCGAAATCGTTATACATCTGTATTTAAATAATTTTACATAAATATTTGAAAAAATAGTACAATTTTTTCCCTTTTCTAGAATTAATAAGATTAATAAGATATAAATAAGAAAAATTATGGTGATTTTGAAAAAAAAATTCCATCGCAAGTGCAAAAAAATGTTTTAAACAAGTTAAATAATAAATTATCTATTTTTATTATGTTTTATGGCTATGTATGTGTAAATGTGTGTATATAAATGGCATAACATAATGTTACCTATTTAAAATTTATATAATTTTTACATGTATTATGAAACAAATATTAAAAATAAATAAAGCTTGATATGTTTAAAGTAAGAAACAATCAAACATAATAGATTTCTAGATTAAAAACTAATCATTAAACCACAATACAACTTTTTAAGTTTCATTTTTTTTGTGAAAATTTTTTGTGTTAAATTAACACGTATTAAATTAAACTAATAGGTATGATAAAAAACAAGAAGTATTTTTATATATATATAAATAAATGAAGATTATTTGTATTTATATTTAAATATAACTTTGTAAAATTATTTGAAATGTATTCTAATTACTTTTGATATGGATGTGTTAATATCTCTATTTATATACTACTTATATATTTATTCAAAATATGTTTTCCGAAACTAAATGTAATTTTAAGAGCATACACGGTTGACATATTTTATGTTATGCCATTACTTATAATGTTATGGTTTTTTATTACTATGTTTATTCATTATATAATTAGGACTGTATAGGTAATTCATCTGAAATAAATAATAAACACAATAGCTCATTACCAAATATGCCATGTTCATAGATTATATTTATGAAGTAAATCGATAGTTTTAATATATTCAATAATTTTCAAGTATAATAATTGATATCTATGAGTTTTAGAATTAATACTGTTTTTTAGACATCTCAAGGAAAACTATTTTACAAGATACCTATTTATCAGTTATACGATTAACAAACGAAATATATTGACTTGATCTTCACTTTCAGTTGAATGATATGCGATGCTTTATAAAAATTGAGCGACTTATATTAATACAATATATTTTTTCGAAATCATATTAAAAAAAATTCCTGTATTCTTATAGAAAAAAGATGAAAATTTTCAAGATTTTTTAAATTATTTTACATATAAAATATTATGATATATATTTTTATATGGCTCAATTTATTTAAAAACTGCGTTTCCTTGCAATATCCCAAAAAAAGAACAATTTGTTTTATTACCAAAAATGTGTACAAATGAAAGATGATTTATGTATATTATTCATTCATACAACTTACGATTTTACGAGTTTATGATAGGTACATATCTGGATGAAGTGGTATTAATCCTATAAATAATGTATAAATTAATCTTAAAAATTAGAAAATTATGTACATCAAATAAAAATAAAATCTATCGTTTATTCTCATTAATTAAATATTATATATCAATGAGAATTTTCCGATATAATTTTGTACAATTAATGATTCATATGGTAGCTTCGCTCGAATATGAATACAATTAGTCGGTTAGTATTTATAATTATGAGTTGAGTGGAAAAATGTCTAGTGGTTGTCAATTTTTGTAGTTTGTAAAATTATATAAAAATGTATGAAGTAAATCAGACGTAATAAAAGGTATAATAAAGTTATTTTTTAAATACCTAACAAAAGGTGCCAAATCAGATATTATTGAAAAGTAATTAAGATGTAATTGAAAGTAAAAGCAATAATTAAAATGAAGAATTAAATATATAGCAGAATAACTATTAGAAATGAATAATTCTTACGTAATAAGTTTAGTTCATTGTTTTTTGATTATTTTAATTTTATATTTATTATTATATTTAAGTGGTCGGTCCTCACGAAGCTCTACAGCATATTATTAAATCGACTCAATAAGCATATCAATTCTTATTTTATTTTTATCATTACTATTTTCATTATTTGTCGTTTTTACAAGTTCATTAGTTTAGAATTATTTTAAACGAATTACCTAAACTATTCATCCTAATAACGTAGAAATTATAGTTTTCATTCTTTAATGGGAACGCTGAAAAAATAAATATTGCTTATATACAAGTTATAAGTAACTATCTAAGTTGTGTAACTATTAAACCAATACATAATTTTGCAAAAATCTCAATGTGTGCGTGCTTTTATCATAAATTTATTTTTCCCTGTATTTGTACCATACATTTTAATCGATCAAAATCTTATATTTTTCGATGTTTAAATTACTTCAATCGCCAAGGTTTATTTTACACATTAACACTTAATATTATATTTTTGAACATTTTCACCCTTGAACAATGCAAATCAAAAACATAATGCGTGAATATACATACGTAACTTAAAAGCTTTCATCAAGTTCGGGTTCAATTCTTGAAAAAAAAATATAATGTATTAGTTTACAAAATACATAAATATAAATAAAAATGTATCACATAATATTTTTTTTTAATATTAATATGGCGTCAGCGTATATCATCGAATAGTTGAGTATATATTTTGTAATCAATGATAAAATAAATTCTGATGTAATACGTAGAAATAACGAATTACGAAAAAAGCATTATATTTAAATATTGTTAGATATTTTTATTTTTATTTATTTATTTAAATTTAACACCCCAAAAAGGGTAAAATAGTACAGTTAATACCATATAAACTTATATCTAGTAAAATATTAATAACAAGATAGTTACATAGTAAGAAAATACAATAGGTAGATTAAGAACTATACATAACAATGCTTTTTAATTTAGCTAAAGAGTCAAAACAAAAATCAAAATTAGATATATCATTACAATGGATCAAAAGACGGTACTCCGGACTATTTGCGATTAAGTTACTAGAGTACTGAGGAACCAAAAAAGGAGGATTGTTTCTAGAATTAAAAACTGGTACTCTAAAATTAATTTTTTGTAAAAATTCAGGACATATTAATAGTCCAGAAATTAATTTATAAATAAAAGCTACATCATTGTATAAACGTCTAGAAGTTAATGGTTCTAGACCAATTTCTTTAGCAATAACATCCAAACCCTCATCAGCCTTTCCTAGTTTAAAAGCTATTGTTCTCAAAAAACGCCGCTGTATTTTATCGAGATATATGTGTGAGTGAATTCCACAATAATGAAACTCAATTTTAATATCTCATTCCATTAACTTACCAATCGGTACTGAATCAGATTTGTTTCTAATAAAGTCTCTTAATTTTTCTACAAATAAAATCAACGTTTTTAATCATTTACCAGTAATACCACCTGACATAAATGTACGTAATGTGTATTTTGAAAGTTCGAAAATTTACGTTTTATTTATTTATTTTTTTTGTGTTCTGCTATAATTATATTTTGGAATTTAAAAATTTCGTATGTATAAATATAGTAGTTTAATGTTTAGGTATACGTTATTGTAGTATAAACACGACAATTTCAAATAAGAAAATATATCGTTTTTGGAGTTTTAATTGTAAGATAATAGAATTAAATAGATAAATAACAGTTTATTTCTAGATATTGTAATGAATATCAATTTTATAGAATTATTTATAGATTGTTATAAAATGCAATGCTATTTCAAAATGCTTTTCCGACACTTAAAAAAAAAATATAAATTTTTCTTAGACAATGCATGTATGTTCATTGTTCAATCAAAGTTGATCTCAGCATGTATGTCCATTATTTACTTTACACGATGAATGATGCATGCATTTCACATAATCATATTATATTCCATAGACATAAGTAGAAGTAAAAACTAACGAACAACCCTTCGTTAATTTTATGCGATTCTTTTCTAAACTATAAGTGTTGTGCAATAAATCTACATTATCATATGATAATTTTTTTTCTTAATGAAATCCTAGTAGAACATATTCTAGTGATAAAATTGTGGCTATGTCACACAATGTTTTTAATGTATTAATTAAAAAATAAATTATTAGTGAATTTGTCAATATTAATAAAATAATTAATAAATTAATGTAGTAAGTTCTTACGCCAATTATTTTCTGAAAAGGAACGAATAAAAAAATTTGAAAACCACATTATTTTATAATACATTAATATTTATATTGTAAATATCGCCTAGAAACACAAATGAAATTATACATTTAACTGTTGGCATCCACTCCCTCAAAATTCTATCGAAAAAATCAGTTGTATTATATTGTGAAAATAATGTCTAAATAGTTGTTGGTAATTACTCTCTCATCACCACAAAAAAATATTGGTTCTTCATTGATAATATCTATCAAAATCTTTTAGAAATAATTAAAATAAATTTCACTGTTAATCATAATTTGAATATAAAATAATTGTCGTGGAGTATACATATTTATACTTTTTTTGACTGACAAAATTATGATTATTCTCTATTTAAGTGACGATTTTTTTATAACTTACGAATTCTCTTAGAATATGTCTCAAATGTTTCGTTTGCTTTGGGAAGCTCTAAAATTAATTAAAAATTAATTTATTGTAATAATTGTATCATTTGTTTTATTATGAGATACTTATAATTTAGGAAAATTGATAGCATATTTAAATTAGTGACCTATTAGTATATAATTATAATTCCAAATAATTTCAATTACCGATTAACAATTTTCTTATAAAAGTAAATGTCTGGGCAACATTAATTATGATGATTTTAATAATATAAATCTAATTTATACTATCGGGTTTTTAAAATGTTCATAGTAAATAATATGTGAACAAATTGAGTATACCTATGTTAATATGATTATTATAAATCTATACGATTAAAACTATAAAGTAATTATGAAAACAATATTTCTTACGTGGTATAACTGTGAAAATAATATGTTTTAATTACCACATTTATATTTCATATAATACAAATACAATTTGAAATTCAATAGTCCATAAAAAACATACTTTCTTGTATGATTTCGTAATTTATTACACTCGGTAAAAAAACATTGTCTGAAAATAAATTATTTATAACATTATAGCTAAAACATTTTAAAAGCAGTCATATATAAATTAGTATGATACAATTTGATATATTTTTTGTCAAATTACAAACAATTTAATTTAAATTATGCAAGAATATAATTAACTGGGATCTGAGATTGAAGGTCACTGCATTTATAAAATTATCATATAAGAACCTTTGTTGACCTCATTGATAACTATGAAATAAGGAAATATGAATAAAATCTTTTCCTATAACATAAAAATAATGCAATTAAATATTAAGAACCAAGTGTGTCTTATTGCGCCATCCTGAAAATTTGGTGTAGAAACTATAAAATATATACAGCTCGTGGAACCATGCTCAAGTGTATTATTTCGTAATTAATTCTGAGGTAGAATGTCATATTACTTACTTGCTTTCAACGCATTTTATTTATTTTTTTTTATATTGTATAGATATTTACAGAGATTATTTTATGTATGAATGAAATTAATATATGATTGAAATAAATATATCGACATAGTTGATAGATTTTTGTTGTTTCAATGTATACATTTATTTTCGATTACTATGTTCATTCATAGTAAAAACATATGATAGGCCATTTTTCAAATCTCAATGGAAATCATTCTCAATAACAATACTTTTATACAATTTATCCGATTGAAGATAATTAACTGACTTCTCGGTAAAACTGATAATACATTTTCCAAAACAAACAAACAAATTATTTAGCAGGTGATTCTTACTTGTTTCAGGTTTAATGCCTAATGGATTTTCTAAAAATATAATATGATTTAATTTTAGTCCGCTGTAAACGATTCAATTTTTAAGGTTCATTTCCCTGGCACCCCCACCTTGGAAATTCGGGACCAAACTAAGAGCCTTTTTTTGTGCTACGTTTGTGCTGGTTTGTGCTCGATTTTGGGCGTTTGTGCAGCAATCCCTGATTTTTAATCATTTTTTCAAAGTGGGGGTGCCACAGAAATGACAGCACCCCAACTTGAAAATTTCAGAACCAAACAAAGAGCCTTTTTTTGTGCTACGTTTGTGCTGGTTTGTGCTCGATTTTGGACGTTTGTGCAGCAATTCCTGATTTTTAATCATTTATATTTTTTATGTTTTATAACGCTCGATGTCACTTTTGAATATTAATTTGATTACGAATGGTCAGAGATAAGTCATTCTTTATAAATATATTTAAAAAAAATTAAACATCGGCTCCTCGGTCGAGATTAAGAAAAATGTAAACAGTATAAGTCAATAGTGAACGGTTTTGATTTTTCGAATGTTATCACATCCAAGTTTGACTACCTATGTGTGATGCATTAATTTTAGATTCTGAGTGAAGCGAAGGATCTTATGGTTTTACAATGATGTTTATTTATTTTTTTTTTTTTTTCTTTTTTTTTTTTTTTCTGTAAACACTTTTTCGTATAGAAATCCTTGTCCAAAAGTTTCGTTCAGCAACTTTTTAGATTCGAAATTGAACTGAGATGGTACTTTAGAGAGGTCATTTTTCCAAAATCTCCATAGTTTTTCCAGTAATCAAAAATAACGGTCGAAAAACTGAGTAAAAACGGTAAAATCGGTAAAAATCCGCCGTAAACGAGATTTTCACTGTTCAGATTTTAGGTATTTAGTCATAAATCGAAAAGTATTGAAGCTAGAAACTTGAAAATTTTATCCAATATCAAATACATACTTTTTTATATTGGACAACATTTTCAGAACAATTATAGCACTTTTGATTTAAATATAGAACTTTTAATTTACCAAATTGTTTGAAAGTTTTTATGTAATATAATTTTAAATATTTGACAAAAAGTTCTGAAAATTTAATATGACCTTACTCATATACCTACCTAATTATCCTAACAAAAGTTCAAAAATCGTTAGTCAGGATTTTTTTTATACACGTTTTAACAAATTCATATAAATTCGTATATGAATATCGACTGTTTTTACGTTAATTTTCAACTTAAAATCTGTATAAATCTTTTTTGGTGTGTCCGATCACATTGAAACTTGGAATATAGATATAAAAACATGTTTCGAATCTTTTGGTAACAGAAAATTTCTAACGAGTTAAAAATTGAATATTTTATGAGGGTTTAATAACGAAAAAACTCACCAAAAATCAGACAAATAACCGAAAAATACGTAAACAGTATATAAATAATATATTATATTACACTGAAGCTTTGCTCAGAATCGTTTTATACTAAAGAAATGAGTCATCATTTCTTTAAAACTTAATACATTCATCACCAATATCTTGTCCGAGGTTAGGTTAGGTGATCCCATGATAGAAAGTGCTATACACTCCTCACCATTATCTTGTCCGAGGAGCGAAGCGACGAAGGATGAACTTCCACCACCATTATCTTACCAGCTTTTTTAAACTCCATACCAGAATAATTATATGAAGTTTACTGAAGAATTGTAATCATGAATATAAGATTTTCTAAAATGTTGTGTATACTGTTATTCCAATGTTATTGTACCAATACTGATGTACTCGTACATCAGTAATAATATCACTATAACCACTGTATTTTCAGCTAAGAATACTTATAGTATTACAGCGCGTAATACAAAGTTGGTTTCAATTTTTGAATATAAGAACGGAGGTAAGCAATATTTTTACAGTATTATTATACATAAAATGTATTTTTTTAGATTCTGAGTGAAGCGAAGGATCTTATGGTTTTACAATGATGTTTATTTTTTTTTTCCTTTTTTTTTTTATTTTTTTTTTTTTCTGTAAACACTTTTTCGTATAGAAATCCTTGTCCAAAAGTTTCGTCCAGCAACTTTTAAGATTCGAAAATGAACTGAGATGGTACTTTAAAGAGGTCATTTTTCCAAAATCTCCATAGTTCTTCCAGTACTCAAGAATAACGATTGAAAAACTGAGTAAAAACGGTAAAATCGGTAAAAATCCTCCGTAAACGATATTTTCACTGTTCAGATTTTAGGTATTTAGTCACAAATCGAAAAGTATTGAAGCTAGAAACTTGAAAATTTTATCCAATATCAAATACATACGTTTTTATATTGGAAAACATTTTCAGAACAATTATAGCACTTTTGACTTAAATATAGAACTTTTAATTTACCAAATTGTTTGAAAGTTTTTATGTAATATAATTTTAAATACGTATTTGACAAAAAGTTCTGAAAATTTAAATGATCTTACTCATATACCTACCTAATAATCCTAACAAAATTTCAAAAATCGTGAGTCAGGATTTTTTTTTATACACACTTTAATAAATTATTATAACTCACCAAAAATTATACAAATAACCGTAAAATACGTAAACAGTATTTAAATAATAATATATTACACTGAAGCTTTGCTCAGAATCGTTTTATACTAAAGAAATGAGTCATCATTTCTTTAAAACTTAATACATTCATCACCAATATCTTGTCCCAGGACCGAAGGGACGAAGGACGAATTTTTACCACCATCATCTCACTTACCAGCTTTTTATTCGTAAAAGTGGTCACACTGAAGGAACACCGTTGTCACTGCATTATCCAATGTTCATGGCCACCCCTCGGATATTACTGATAAATTGTTCGATAACAATCTGTTAAATTAAATAGAAAAAGAAGAATATTATAATTTTGTTCTGTGATATACTATAGACCAGGCGTGCCCAACCTTTTTTAACTTGCGGGCCACATTCGAAATTTATATTTATACTGCGGGCCGTATATGTTTCACGGGGTTTTTTTTGTTCATTTCGATAAAATATAGACTAGCAGGGGCGTGCCTAGGGGGGGGGGTGTTCAAACTTTTTTAACTTATACTAAAGAAATGAGTCATCATTTCTTTAAAACTTAATACATCCATCACCAATATCTTGTCCGAGGACCGAAGGGACGAAGGACGAACTTGTACCACCATCATCTCACTTACCAGCTGTTTTTTTTTTTTTTTAAATTCCAATCGAATTTCAACGATATTTATAATTTATTTTTATTTATTTATTTATTTGGATTAACACCTTGTAGGCTCAAGTACAAATTTATAACATAATTTACAGAATGTCGTTTAAAAAGGTAAAATGAAGGTATAATAAGTATTACAATAAACCATTTTACCTCCAAATTTATAAAGCATAATATAATTAACTAAAAATCGATGTTCACTTATTATTTATTATAACAATAGCACATAGCATCTAGAAATAAAATTAAAGCATTAAGAAGTAATAGCTATTGGTATTTTAACAAACACTTATATTTCATAAAGAAAATATAAATTTCTAGAATAATAAATATAGATAATGTTCTATTTTGTTCAGAACGTTATAAATTATATCCGAAAATCAAAATCAACATTGCAGTAACTACAAGTTTTTTCTTAGAATATATTTCATAAAAGGCAAATACAAAGATTTTAAATATTCTGAATCAATATTAATTTGATACGTTTTAATAAATACGAATATATCTATCCAAACCATATAGACATACAGTATATATTATTTTTTTTCTTTGACTAAAAAAATATCTATCCGGGCAACAATAATTCGTGAGGACGCATGTAAACTCCGCCACTGAAAAAATCAGGTAAAACAAAATTCATGTAAACTCCGCCTGAGAAGAAAATCAATTAGTAGTATAATTATAGAACTATAGAATATTATTACTTTGTTGTGACATATTTCCATATTTCGTTAAATATAAAATTTACACAGAGACACGTAGACTACGAATGATTAAATTCGTCAAAAAATGCTTAACATATACCTTGCCTATTATCGGTATCATCATTGGATATTTTGATTTCAGATAATGTGGAGATACAATTATTATATATTTAAAGTCATAATTAAAGAAGGCACATGACAATGTGAGCACTGAGCAGGTAAACAAAAAAAAAAACTGGCGGAGTTTACATTAGACCTTTTATTACCTTTTATCACCTTTTATATATACCGGTATTCTGGCGGAGTTTACAATTCGTGAGTATCAATTAGGTTAGTTTTAATGTGATTTTTAAGTTCCATTATTTCACTATAAAAATAAATGTTGCAAAATATTAATGATTTTGTATTAAAGATAAAATCAATCATATTATATATTTATAAAATCGAACTCGAATTTTCCTATGATTGGCTTTGCAACGAATTAATGTATGTAAAACATACAAAATTTAATTTGAATGCATAATTTGGAAATTTATTTCATTAATCAGTTCGACTTCGTGGTGTACGAACCATTTTTATGCGCGCATCCGTAATATTGTTCAACTACAACGAGTCACTGTTTCACCATTTAAACTGGGCAGTTACCGTTTTTGGTAAGTATTTAATATATTTAATTAGAATTAGCATAGTGTTTAAAACTACTGTTTAATTTAAGTTAAAATATTCCTACAATTATAATAAATTATTTAAGATATTATAATCTAATTGGTTTAAATAACTGATTAGTAACAAAAAACATTTTGAATAAATAATAAATGACAATTTAAAAAAAAAGCACAGGACACAGGAGTTGGGTGGGATACACGAGATGAATTGATAGATTAGGCATTATAGGAAAGATGTTGGAATTATTTTATATTATAAAAAAAAAAACCATTCTGAACAAAGTTGAAGATGTTGAAACTTGTTATTAAAAACGTTTAACGAAATGCGCTTTTTTTATATTATAATAGAGTAACTTATCAAAATTCCAATTTTTTAAATTTTGTAAACGACATTCTGTAAATTATGTTATAAATTTGTAATTGAGCCTACGAGGTGTTAATCCAAATAAATAAATAAATAAAAATAAATTATAAATATCGATGGAATTCGATGGGAATTAAAAAAAAAAAAAAAAAAAAAAAATACATTTTATGTATAATAATACTGTAAAAATATTGCTTACCTCCGTTCTTATATTCATAAATAGAAACCAACTTTGTATTACGCGCTGTAATACTATAAGTATTTTTAGCTGAAAATACAGTGGTTATAGTGATATTATTACTGATGTACGAGTACATCAGTATTGGTACAATAACATTGGAATAACAGTATACACAACATTTTAGAAAATCTTATATTCATGATTACAATTCTTCAGTAAACTTCATATAATTATTCTGGTATGGAGTTTAAAAAATTAATGCATCACACATATGTAGTCAAACTCGGGTGTGATAACATTTGAAAAATCAAAACCGTTCACTATTGACTTATACTGTTTACATTTTTCTTAATCTCGACCGAGGAGCCGATGTTTAATTTTTTTTAAATATATTTATAATGAATGACTTATCTCTGACCATTCGTAATCAAATTAATATTCAAAAGTGACATCGAGCGTTATAAAACATAAAAAATATAAATGCTTTAATATTGATTACATTGATCAGTTTTTTTTTTTGAGTACATAATATGAAGAGACAAATTTCAAGAATATAATAATTCTTTAAAAAAACTTGTATCTCCATTGGTACTCTATTGAATTAACCTTTAAAGAATGAAAAGGGTTATGCAATTATAAAAAATATCCTAAGAATCAGGGATTGCAGCACGAACGTTTAAAATCGGACACAAACCAGCACAATCCAATGACATGGTTAAAACACAAAAATCCCGAAGTGGGGGTGCTAACGTTTCTGTGGCACCCCCACTCTGAAAAAATGATTAAAAATCAGGGATTGCTGCACAAACGCCCAAAATCGGGCACAAACCAGCACAAACGTAGCACAAACGAATGACATGGTCGAAAATCGAAAATCCTGAGGTGGGGGTGCTATCGTTTCTGTGGCACCCCCACTTTGAAAAAATGATTAAAAATCAGGGATTGCTGCACAAACGTCCAAAATCGAGCACAAACCAGCACAAACGTAGCACAAAAAAAGGCTCTTTGTTTGGTCCCGAAATTTTCAAGTGGGGTTGCTGTCGTTTCTGTGGTACCCCCACTTTGAAAAAATGATTAAAAATCAGGGATTGCTGCACAAACGTAGCACAAAAAAAGGCTCTTAGTTTGGTCCCGAATTTCCGAGGTGGGGGTGCCAGGGAAATGAACCTCAATTTTTAGGAATGTCGTTACATCAACATATAACATTACAAAATAAATGTAAATATTTTTCATTAGCATGTACAAATTAAAACACACATTTATTTAATTATTGAGCTTAATCAATAAAATTAATCAGTCAATTGGTATCTAATTTTTGTTTTAGATTTTGATACAAAACAAATTTTCGATTTTTCATTGAAGTGTTTCTTTATTATTATTTTTTTTTATTTTTCTATTTAATTTATCATTTTTTCAGATAGTAATTGTCGATAAATCGTAACAAACAGCGACTTAATAGATTAGAGATTTTTAAATTGGATTTTTAGTATAATCATCAATTTCGCGTTGAAATCATATTTAATTTGAACCTTAAGAAATTTGAAATTACTAATCCCACAAATATTTTCTTTGTCTTACTAGATTAGTCTAGATATGCCATATAGTTCTCTATCTATAGTCGAAGTTTCATAAAGATCATCTCAAATTATTTTTATCATTTTAGATTCTGAGTGAAGACAAAGGATCTTATGGTTTTACAATGATGTTTATTTTTTTTATTTTTTTTTTCTGTCAACACTTTTTCGTATAGAAATCCTTGTCCAAAAATTTCTTCCAGCAACTTTTTAGATTTGAAACTGAAGTGAGATGGTACTTTAAGGAGGTCATTTTTCCAAAATCTCCATAGTTCTTCCAGTACTCAAGAATAACGATTGAAAAACTGAGTAAAAACGGTAAAATCGGTAAAAATCCTCCGTAAACGATATTTTCACTGTTCAGATTTTAGGTATTTAGTCACAAATCGAAAAGTATTGAAGCTAGAAACTTGAAAATTTTATCCAATATCAAATACATACGTTTTTATATTGGAAAACATTTTCAGAACAATTATAGCACTTTTGACTTAAATATAGAACTTTTAATTTACCAAATTGTTTGAAAGTTTTTATGTAATATAATTTTAAATACGTATTTGACAAAAAGTTCTGAAAATTTAAATGATCTTACTCATATACCTACCTAATAATCCTAACAAAAGTTCAAAAATCGTTAGTCAGGATTTTTTTTTATACACACTTTAATAAATTATTATACGATTTTTTTCGATATTGTCTGATTTCTTTGAAGTTTATTTCTAATGAGTTATAATTTTTATAACAATTGAAGTTTAAATGAGTTATATCTAATTGAATATTTTATGAGGGTTTAATTACAAAAAAACTCACCAAAAATTATACAAATAACCGTAAAATACGTAAACGGTATTTAAATGATAATATATTATATTACACTGAAACTTTGCTCAGAATCGTTTTATACTAAAGAAATGAGTCATCATTTCTTTAAAACTGAATACAATATACATTCATCACCAATATCTTGTCCGAGGACCGAAGGGACGAAGGACGAACTTGTACCACCATCATCTCACTTACTAGCTTTTTATATTCTAATTTGAAGTGATGCCTCACATGACTTTTATTACAACAAATGTGAATTTGTAATTTTCTAAAATATTTATTGGGAAAAAATTTTGTTTAACTCTATTCGGATTTATACTTTTACATAAAAACCTCTTTTTATTTTGATGTCTCCACACATAACGAAAAAAAATACACAAAAATAGAAATTACTGAAAAAATGTTTTGTGAAATTTAAATTAATATTAAATATTTACCACCAATCATTTCTATTTCAGGAATTCCGTCGTCCAATGCATCATGTAAAATCTTTACGTTGTCTGAAAAAAAAAATGTTATTATTTTAAATTAAAAAAATTACACAACCTAATAAATACATATATGGTATTTTAGAAGTATTTACTTTTCCGATGATTTTGATATCTTTCTACAATATCGGCAACTGTAAATTTTCAATAATTAAATTTAACATAATCAATTTTTAATAAGTTATTCATATAAAAAATTCACGACTGAAAAATGGTACTCAGATTTGCTTATAGAATAATCACTACCATGCACGTATTAAATTCTATTAATGAATAGTTTCTTCAATCAAAACAATTATTCACAAATTAAACAGATTTAAAAATCTAATTTTATTGTAGATAATCTTCTTTTCTTTCACATATTATGTACGTATCTTGTAAAATAATTTTACAGATTACAGAAATTAAACCTAGAACCCATGATTTTTTTTAAATTAAAAAAAAAAAAGCCGGTAAGACAATGGTGGTGGAAGTTCGTCCATCGTCGCTCCGCTCCTCGGACAAGATTATGGTGATGAGTAGAGATACAGGAGTTGGGTGGGATACACGAGATGTATTGATAGATTAGGCATTATAGGATAGATTAGGACATTATTTTATATTATAAAAAAAAAAAACGATTCTGAACGAAGATGAATTGTCAGTGAATAATATGTTTATAGTAAATCGTAATTTAACGCCTGAATTTTTGTAGAAATTACAGTTTCAGACGCCCGTTAAAATTTTTTAATTGAACCGATCATGATATTTTTATACTTTTTGCAAGAAAAACTTATGAACACCCTTGTATTAAATTTTCATTTCTTAACTTTGAATAGAAATTTTTTATACATTTTCAACTACAAATGTTGTCGATTTTTGAACTTCAACTGCATATAAAAAAAAATTGTGCCTATGTATTTGAATAATTTTTGAATCACTCTTACAAGTTTACAAATGACAGAGTTACAAATGTATACACATATATATATATATATATATATATATATATATATATATATATATATATATATATATATATAAGTATATATATAGCTATATATACTTATATATAACTATATAGTATATATAGTATATATATATATATAGTATATATACCGTTTTTCCCTCATTTTTTAAGGGTTTTTCCCGGCGCGTTAAAAAAATATTGAAAATTTTTAACTTTTGACCCCCCAAAATACCAACTAGATTCAATTTCCTTTCAGAAAAGTTGCTATATAAGGCAATCGAAGCATTTTTACTGCCCCAAATCGTGTCGACAGACACAAAAAAAAAAAAAAAAAAAAACACACACATCATTGTAAAATCAATACATTCTTCACTCCGTTCAGAATCTAAAATGTTAACATTGTGTTAAAAAATTAAAATAGTTCATACTTTTCCCTCCAATATTTATTATTTGATTTAAAATGTATACTGTTAGTAATTGATTAGTTTGTTTGTAAGTTGATCAAAAGTGCTAAATAACCATCGCTCAAATATTATAATATACTATCATTTTCAAAACACGTTGCAAGACTATAACAGCACGCATTTAAGGGTTAAAAAATGTATGAAAAAGAAAATTGGCAATTTAAAAAGATAAGATTACGTTTAACAAATGAGATTTATTTTTAAATAATTTATTCGTGTTAAAATAATGTATGCATTTTATTTATAAATGTTTTAGTTACTTAAAAATTTTAAAAAGTAGAATAACTAAGGCAATAAAAAAAAAATCAATAGAGATAAATTATGTGACTTATAAGGCCTAAAAGTATATGATAAGCATTAGTCAAGTCGAAGAATTGATATAATATCACAGAGTATTGCAGTTTTTTAAATATAGGTACCTACGGACTATGAGAATTTCAACGCGAGAGTCAATTTGTGGCGGAAAGTTAGTATAAAATCATGCATGATAAGAATCAGGACAAACAAGAAGTGATAATGTAATTGATTAAAATTTATATATTACCATAGTCCCCTACGTATGATTCGGTCAGACTTCCTGAAAATAAATAGTGTAAATTATTTTTCTCAGTTTTCTTTAGAATAATAATCAATTGATTTTCTCGAAAAAAAGATTTGTTCTTCGATACAGTGATGTAATATATTGTAATGGTTTACACGCCCATCACGCACACCAACACACAAACTATTCAATGTATAAATAAGTTTGAAATGTCAAAGTAATCACTATTTTTAGGTATATTTTATATAACACATATTAATAGTTTTTTTACTTACTAATACACAACTGTCTGGCTTGCATATCCATCAATTTTAAATTTAGATCTGAAATTTGTTAAAATAATTATATTTTAAGCATTTTATGAAGAACAAGTGAATATTTATATTTTAGTTCAAGAACAAATCGAATCAGTTGGATTGAAACGAATATAATATATAAAAATGAAGAAAGGAAAAATGTATTATTTTCATTATTAACTCAAATATTTGTGTTTTGTATAGGTGGAATTTCAATGTATTCACAATAGTTTTTTTTTTTTTTTTTTTTTTTTTTAAGTAAATTCACGCATATCAGTCATGACTTTACGAGGCAGTTCATTTCTGAAAAGACGGGTCTCGCTCATGGAAAATATTGTTTCGCTAAATTTAAACCACGTAATGTATGTATGCATTCGTCGGCTTTTTATTCGAGCCCGATCCATCAGTATCTTTTCAGCCATAGCAATGAGACATTTTTAACGATATTTTTGCCCATTGAGAATTTGCGTAAATTATAAGCGTTGTACTTATTTACCTAATATGTAAAAGTATATAAAACAGAAGTAGCATAATTTTAATCGGAATGATTGAAATCATGAACATTTCTTATCGAAGCTTAAGTATCATGTTTTAATAAAAATATGCATTTACATATAAATCCGTTCCTTATTTATGATAATCAAGTAAATTAATGTAGAATTTAATTTGGAGTGTGTTTAGAAGGTTTCACTGAAAGAAATGCTAAAAATGACAATTTTTTTTAATCAAAACCGCCAAAATCGAATACTTTCCGTGGTGATTAAAGTAATGATTTTCCAACAAGAATAATTAATTAGTAAAAGAAGGTGAATATCATGAGTTCTCATTGATTTGATTATTTCTCCCCTAAAAACTTGGATATTACCGCTACAGGTAATTGTAAACTTAAGTTTAGGTAGGGATTAGGTAGACCAATTTAAATTTTTTCAGGATTTTAATGATATACTCGTTGTACAAGGTTATAAGTAATTATATGTCTATGTGTTTTTTGTATGTAGAACGTTGCTTTGCTTTGCTAACTCAATTCTTATGGTTTATTTTATGCGCCAAATATAGTAAGTTATTGGCAAAACATCATTAATTTATCATATCGTCTTCTTAGGACGGTGTCTGTCATGTATTAATGTAGTCACTGATCATTTTTCTTAGAAATTAATGAAACAAATAATATAATATATCCAGCCCTTTTTGAATGTGTTAAAAGTGGAATGACTATAAATTAGTCGTTTTGTAGATTGAAATATACTCAAATGAAAATGGTATACTTTTTTTTAAAGAAAACATTGTATTTAAGCTTAAATATTCACATAATTCAAGCATCGTAAATTCATTTACCGTAATATTCCTTTTTAGGCACGAGACAAATTTGATGTTTCCGTTTCGGATTTTTGAACAGCATATACTTTAGGTCTAAAATGCAATGTAAACAATGTGACATAAAAGTAATAAGTAATAACATTTTAAAATAAGTAACTTCCATTACTGTTACACAGTAAAATAAAATAGAAGGAATTTTTTCAATCAAAATAATAATCAAACTTGACCATAAAGTTCAAATCAGTGATACAATAAAAATTTCATCATTTTATAAGTTAAAACAAATATATATAAAAAAATGTATTTCAAATGGCATTAATTATGTGATACAAATTTATTAGTATTATGTCCATGAAAATAATTAAAACAATTGTAGCTGTTAACAATTTTATTATTTATTCAAATGCAAATCATACCATTGTCCATTGCTTTACTAGCTTTTTTCGAAGATACGAATTCTCTTAATGTGGTATTAATATTATTGAAATCATTTACTGGGTAAATAAAAAAAAAAATTGAATTATTATATCATCTGTACGCTTCATAAAACGGTCGTAAAAAGGTTTTTTGTTTTTAAATTTAATTCATAGATTATTATTTGTAACACATATATTCTATTACACAATAACAATTACGTCAATCAGCTTAAAAACGCACCAGAATACTCTGATAAATATATATTAGGTCTACATTTGAAATTAAATATTTTTTATTGGGTTAATAATCGGGTAGATTCTTGAAAATCTAAAATGAGCGTTTAGTAAAAAAGGTTCGAAAACACCGTTCTAGAAGAATGTAACATCAATAAATTTGTTCCTGAAATGTATAGTATTAATTTTGTGCTTATTGACTGATACAATTTACCAAGTGTTTCTAAAAATTACCCGTTATATGTATTTAAAAATGGCGCTTATAAAAATTTGAATAGTATTTATTTCCTATTGAATCTATGTTTACATATTTTTAAAGCATGATCAAATGAAGAAGAAAAATACAAATATCTGTAAGACAGTTTAAAGGCAATACGTTATTTGTTAGTTGTGATTGTTTTTCAATAGGCGTACAATAATCGTATTATGTTAAAAGAAATAGTTTTATTTTCAATGACTTACTATAAGTTTTATTAATATATTCAATTTTCTGGTTACGATTAATATTCTCCGCAATATTGTGTATACCTAACAAAAAAAAAAATCAAACATTTTCTTATTCTTACCAAAGATCTATATTATAGATGGACAATATGTTTCAAATGCTGTACCTTCAGTTGTATCAAAAGTAAATCAAACAATAACTTTGTACATGAATACATATATTTAAAGTTGAAACTTGATTTAAAATTAGTGTCAAATTTCCCACTAAATATTTAACTGAAAATATATTGAGTTTGTAACAATATTTTGTATTTAGTTGATATTGTCATAAGCGTATCTGAATACAATTGGTTGGTCTTAGTATCAATAATTAAAAATTGTATTTCTTAGAAATGTATTGAACGTTTGTGTACACTAGTACAAAAGTATATATTTAAAAAAATTCTTTACATAGTGTAAAAATGGTCAATTTTATTTCAATATTTTTCCATTTATATTATAAGAGTGTATATTGATTTATTCTTACGCTTCTTTTTAGAGTTATAATTGAACGACTATATATAACTACTATAATATAACGACTAACGTTCTATAATTTGGTTTCTTAAACTATTAAATTATTATAAATTCGCTTAAATTAATGATTATTAATATAAGAAATGAATTAGTTATAAATGATAAATATGTTATATGATATAGGTATATCTTACAAAGAAAGAATAACGTTTAAATCTCAAATTTACAAAGCTATACTATACAATTTATATATTTAGGTATTTAGTTTATTTGATTAAGAATAACATAATATCTACTTACTAACAAAATATGGATCTATTAGGAAGTGTTGCAAACATCATAATTTTACTCACACTATTCAACGATTAATGGACAATTTTGATTTTAATGTATAAATATTTGATTGTTAATGAAATACTAGAATTTTTTTATCCGTGTAATGGAACATTTATAATTGAATATTACATCTATGATGGTCAATATTTGTTGAAAAAAATAATGGTTGAATCGAATATCTTTTTAGCCATGAAGTCGTATATTACTACTATTTTTTATTCTATGATTTCAAAACAATATTTATAGTATAACAGAAAAACATTTAAGAAAATATAAAACAATTTTTAACGAAAAAGACATAAAAATAATAGTTATCGTATTTTAGAAAAATATACGTAAACGCGGCTGGAAAACAAAACATTTTATCAAAGATGCGTTACGTTGCAAAAAAATTCAAACATTTCGTACATTAAATTTAAAGTGAACTATATAAATATATTAGGGAGGTCAGTAATGAAGCCATTATCATTATATTTTAGTGTTAAAACAAAAAAATTGAAAATGTGGAAAAAAAATTCATGATTTTTTGAAAGCGAACAAAAACTACACAGTATACAAATACATTGAATCAGATCTATTCGACAAATGCAATGAATTTTTTTCTATTCAATATTTTTAACCTTTTTATTTTTTATAAATATTTGAATCATGCGTTACAACGAAATTTCATTAAAGATTTTTTTATTTTTAAAACTTAAATTTTAAAATATTTTATGTTACTGTATTGTTTGGTAAATAATTCAAAATAACCACTTTGTGAATCGGATTTTTAGAAAAATGTTAGTGTTTGTAAAAGATTTTTATAATAAAAGTTAATCCGTTAATTTTCTTCTATAATTATAAGTTTGTGAAAAAGTTAACTATTAAATTGTGTTTCACTTAATTTTATCACCTATTAGTGTTATCACAAGTAGTATTAAATACACAACGATTAAATGGTCGCATATTATCATATAAATATCTTAATATTAAAATTAATTAATATAAGCACATATTAACATGCAACAAATTATATTTTTATATCAATACATGATTTCATGGGAAGATTAATCGAAATCACTTACTAATTTTGATAGAACTTAAATTAATTTTAATTATTAAATTCACATTTTCAAAAAGTTTAAAAAGTCATAATTAATTAATGGTCAACTTTTGATGAGATATTTTAAAAATCGAAATATATCTGAACTCGATTTTGTTGTTGCGCAACACTACAGTATTTATCAAAAAAAAAAAGTTAAGAATAATGAATAGAAAAAAGAATGATTACGTTGGTCAAGTAGATCATATACTCACCTTGTATACATCAAAATATTAAAAGTACGTTTATGGCTCATTATATATTTTTTGCTATTGCCTTATAATCACATACGTTTAAGCTCATTTGGCTGCGTACATTGTGTTTAAGTATAACTTACTATGTAATGACAAAAAAAAATCCCTTGGTTCTAATTTGTATTGGCCGACTGAAAATAAAATATTTTATGTTTTAATGTTCGATGAAGTTATATCAAAAAACATTGTGAGGCGTGGATTAGACTAAAATCCAGAAATCGATATTTAGGTATTTACATAGGCAATATTCGGAAATAAAAATCATAGTCATAATTTCCCAAACTCCAATGATGTCGGTTAGAAAACTTCAACTCCGTTTCATCCCCTTTGTGAAACATCGAGTGAAATCCTTTCTTATATTACCCCTACGCCATAAGAGATATATACAACCAACTTTTCAAGTAACTAGACCCAGTGGTTTGGTTTGGGATTTGATGAGTGATTGAACGTATCAGACACATCCCTTTTACCTTAGCTTAAGTACCTATATAGATCGGAATACATTTACTATTTTAATAGACTTATTAGCGCATATTAGCTGGTTCTGGTGGCAGTTCCCAAAACCATAAAGACACGTATACATATAAGATACTATGACGCATAAATGATAAAAAACGAATGTGCAAACAAAATAAATGTATAGCTGATACAATAACTATTCTTATTAGACAAACTAAACACATTAGCAAAAGTAGATTAATAATGTTTGTAAACAAGGTGAAGAAGTAATTGATGTGTTAGTAGTTTGTCTACGACGAATTAATACGTGATGATATTGCACCAGTGTATTTTCAATAATTTATCTACAGATTTACATGGTTTTTGGCAATCAAATTAATTATCCCAAGAGTATTATACATTAAAAACGTTCTCGAGTATCAGCCAATATATTTGTGAAAACGGTACAAAAATCCGTCGAGTACTTCAGATAAGCGTACAGACAAATAGTGACTTTTATTTTATAACAAGAATACAGGTCGATGATGTAAAAGATAAACAAAAAATATTCCTTATACTATCTAAGAAGTTTTTTTTTCATTATAAAATATTATCAATGTCAAAATAGTAATTAAAACTTACATCTGTCAAATTTTCTAAAATAGTATTTTTGATAATCAGTTTCTATTTGAAGTGGCAATTCTGAAACAGAAATCAGTATATTTTGATATATTTTTAACATTTTCTGAGGACATAGAGAATATATTTTATAGTTGATCAACTTCCAGCATTGATAGTTTTTATCTTATAATGAATGTTACATATATTATATATTAACCTAAATATATATATATATGTAGAAATCATATTACATTAAGTTAAACGTAGGTCTCAATTTACTAACCTCGATCTTATAAAATAGACACTATCATCGGAATACAAATATTGTTCAAGAATTATTTCTGTACTTACGGTAATCTTTAATTGAATCGACTAAATGTATAATTGTCATGACATTTATGATGATATTTGGTATTATATTATTTAAACTGACAGAAATCATTTTTTAGTTTTAAAAGAACGTTTTATATAAAGATTGAATTCAACAGTGCAGATACGCAATTATTTTTCTACTTTAATATAAGAATTGGAAGTTTTCATAGGTTATATATGAGAAAAAAAACACCTAATTCAATAAATGAACAATTATTGTTTGCTTAATTTTCTGGCACATATGGTCTCCAACCAAACAGTAATGTTCAAGACAAATCATTTTCACGACACAAATATTTTTATTTTTAAAATGTTGGTACGTTGTACTTATGTTAAAAAAAAATCATATCGTGTCATGAATAATAATATAAAAGTATGTTGATAGACACAAATTAGAAAAGAAAAATTAAAATACGTACTTTGCCCAATGGAGCAATTTTCTTCGCTCCTCGGAGAAGTTAATGGGGATGGGCGTATTGAATTTTAAAGAAATGATAGACCATATTTTATTTTGGTAAATGATTCTGAGCGAAGCTTCAGAATTGAAACGTATCGTTCATTTCTCGACTCCGGCAAAGTGAAGTCGCCCAACAAACTCCTCGGCCTCTGAACGATACTCCACGCCACGGTCGCCGTCCCAGTTTTACCGCCCTCGGCCGCCGACATCGGGTGGATTACCGAGTCTCCCGGTGCGAGGTGAATGTTCGTCGTCTCGGGCAAGTCTACGACTGGTCCATGTGTCTCCGATTCGGGGGGAACTTTCCGAGCTCGTGGTAATACTACCTCCGAATACCAAGTACTGTTTATTATGATACCAACAACAAAAAGGTTGGACCGTAGAGAGCTAATCTCCCTCTCACGCATCCTACTGTACGTTAATGATACAATATGGGAGGGGCTCTATCCCCTCAAATTGCCCATCGGGTTACAACAAAATATACACTTAAAGCTATAGATCTACCATATCTTACTGGACTTCGTCTCTTCTGACTCTTTCCGCATCCTCTTTTTTCTTCAGCACGCAGGTCGCAAAGGCTACCGCAGCCTCCCAGCATCTTTTCTCATCAATCATCCTTTTTACCATCGACTCCGTCTCAAATGATCCGAGGATGTGTATGACTTCTTCTCGCTCCTGGCCCCAACCCGGGCACACGAACCGCGTGTTTTCGGCATCGTCTACTGCAGCACTGCAGTGGTGACACTGGCTAGTTGGCTCTTTCCTAATCTTGCACAGGTGTTTTCCGAAGCAGCCATGACTGCTCAATTCCTTCGTCAAATGAAACGATACTTTGCCACGGCCTTTGCTACACCACCCGTGGACTGATTCATCTCTGCGTGGTGGTTTTACCCATCGGAGCTAGACTGAGCAGGGTTCCCTCTGCCTTGGGTCTGGTGGTTTCGTCTTTCCGTGCCCAGTAACGGTTGTGGTGCTCTCTCGCCAGAAGATCAATGCGAGGCATAACAGCTATAAGGTTGGCTGCTACAAACGAGATCGTACGGTATGCACGTCATATGCGTCGGATCGCCGCTAGACGTTGGACGCTCATCAGCCGGTTACTGCGCGCCTTGGAGAGCTCTGAGGCGAGCCACCACACAGGAGCGCCGTAGAGTAAGACCGAATAAACAACACTTATCAGGAGTTTCCGTCCGTAGGGCTTCCGATGTTTGAGGTGCTTATGAACTTTGACGGCATCGGAAAATACGTCTTTACGTCAGAGCGAATGCTTTCATCCCCAAACGATCCACGGAGATGGTAGCGACACTCGAACCGTTAACATTTAGCCGCTACGGCCCGGGCCGTGATGGCGCTGGACCGTCTGGAGGCGGTGGTCTGCACAACCAAGGCGAACATTGACGTGCGGCGCGCGGGCTTCGGTGTCGGGAACGGAAACAGTAATCGCGGTGGTGGCCGGTGACGAGGCGTCGCTACGTCCTTGTTGTTGGAGACGGCGTGGCGCGTGGAGGCACGTGGACGGCCAAGGAGGTAGTGGACAGGGCCGTGGCGGCCGGGGTGGTCAAGGTGGATGACGCCGTCATCAGGAGCGACCACGGCCGTCGCGCGGGCGGTAGTGTGCATGGGCAGGTCGCTGGTGACGAAGTTCTGCTGTAATAACTCGGCCAATCAATGTCACCCTTCGCCGAAGCGGACCCAATCGGATGTCGGAGTGCCTTTCGATCCCTTCGGTCAGGCGAAATGTTCCAACGAGCGCACCGATACGCGGGAACGGCTGGAAGAGGGTCGTCTTTGCTGGTTCGTATCGGGCGGTTCTTTTAAACAGTAGCCGTAAAAAAAATAACAGAAAAAAACATGATATTATTGTGATAGATGTGTGCGATTCGACGTATAGACAATGGTACGCGTACCACAGATTATATAGGATCCAGTATTTGTGGATGAATAAATGTAACGCAAATTAATTATACGAGTACATAGTTTTATTTGTTTTAAATATGTAAATCGAATACAATTCATTCGAAAACATTATGTGTATTTCGATTAATTAACTTTAAAAATTAACAAAAGTAAAATTATATTCCAATAACACGAAGTTTTCAATTTCAATATTACATAACATAAAAATCAATAATAAAAGTAGTATTTATATGCTGATAATTTAAATGTCGGTATAATATTATAATGCAATTAAATTTGTAATTTATAACTTTATAATACGAGTATGTGTAGCCACCATGAATAAAATTGTTAATAAAACTAGCTCTAGAGTGAAATGTACATTATTATTATTATTATTACTATTATTACTATGACGAAAATTAAGAGATTTCTTAGCATGACTATTTTACACATATTTTAAAATTTCTTCTTTTAAGAGCAGGAAATCTTACACAAGTTCAATAATAAAACAGCACAATAATTATAAACTGAGTTTAGTTCAAAATGTATTTGAAAAGCAGTGATTTACCATGAATTTTAAACGATAAATAACTTTGAAATTTTTCTATCGTGTTCTGTATGAGCAATAAATATAAAATTAATCCATCTAATCTAATGTACTTTACAGTCTACATTCATCGCTAATATCGCTCTTCTGACGATTTTCAGCACAATTATATTATCAGTTTTTGTAAATTAAATTTGAACGTTTCCATTTAGGTGCTACAGGTATTAATGATAATACAGAAAATGATCATAATAATCAACCTTGTTCTTCTATTCTAAATATAATTGATGATCAATATGAACAATCTACGTCAACTGGTAAGAGTAAAATTATCACATAATTATTATATTCATACATTTTTGTATTTTAAATTTGAATGTTTCCATTTAGGTGCTACAGGTATTAATGATAATACTGAAAATGTAGAAAATAATCAACCTTGTTCCTCAATTCTAAATATAAATGATGATCAATGTGAACAATCTACGTCAACTGGTAAAATTATCATATAATTATTATATTGATAAATTTTTGTATTTTAAATTTGAATGTTTCCATTTAGTTGCTACACGTATTAATGATAATACTGAAAATTTTGAAAATAATCAACCTTGTTCTTCTTTTCTAAATATAAATGATGATCAATGTGAACAATCTATGTCAACTGGTAATATCACAATATAATTATATGTATTTATTCATATTATTTTATTTATATTTCATTATATTATATGTATTGAATACAAACAATGAAACAACTGACAATGTTGTAAAGTATTTGAGTAAATGTATTTAAATACTTTTATAGTACTTAGAACACTTCTTAAATACTTTTTGATTTAAGTATTTGGAAAGTATTTTAAATATTGTCTTGGGCTTATTTGTATTTGAAAATCAAATACTTTTGAAAATTCAAACATGAATTATTTGTCATGTTGTTGCATATTTTTTTTTTTTTTTTTATAATTGTTATAGTACTTTTTTATAATATTTTTGCACTCATAAATGAGAATATAATTGAGAACCCAATTTAAATTAATTAAATAAATAATAAATATTATAAATAATTTATAATATTAATTTGGCGAACTGAGTAGTAGTAAAGTAAATTAAAAAAAAGTATTTGAAAAGTATTTAAATACATTCCAAGTATTTGTATTTGTACCTTAAATACTTTCTAAATGCATGTATTTATATACAATTTCAAAGTATCAAGACTGACAACTGACATCATTTGTATCACATCACAAATTGTTAATATTATTAAGTATTATGACTAGTTTTTGATTTGTACCTACATTAATACAATAATATACCCAACTATCATAATATACAAATATTCAGTTGCTTATAAATTTAAAACATTTTTTTATATATTTCAGAAAATATTACTTTTCAAGAAACATTATGTACTTCAACTTCAACACAATCATTTCTAATATATGAAAATGATCCAGCTAAATTTCATACATTTATCAATATTACACCAGAATTTACTGATATGATCGTACGAAAAGGGCCTTGTCAACCTAAAAATAATGTTTTTAAGTACCCAATAAATGAGGAACACAGGAGTTTTCAGGAGTCATGGTTTACAAAAAAATTAAATGATGGGACTTTGGTTAATAGAGATTGGTTATCATATTCTATTTCTTCAGACAAAATGTTTTGTTTTCATTGTCAGATATTTGGTAGAACAAAAAGAGACAACTGGATCATTAACGGTGTAAGTAAATGGAAAAATGCATTACATAAAATTTTAGTTCATGAAACTTCGTCAAGTCATGTAGATGCATCTTTAAAATATAAATTGAGGAATCAAGTGTTACCTATTCTTCCATCACTGACCGAAAAAAGAAAATTTGAAGTTCTTTGTAACCGTGGAATAGTAAAAGAACTTATCGACATAACATTGTTTTTAAGCCGGCATTCTTTAGCTTTCCGAGGCCATCGTGAAAAATGGTCAGAATCATTGCGTGGAAATTTTAAAGATTTAGTAGAACTTGTTTCAAACTATTCCCCTACAATGGCACCGTATATTTCAAATTTAAAAAATAAAAATAATAAACCTCAGTGGTCTTTCATATCATGGCGGAGACAAAATGAACTTGTAGAATGTATATCAGATGAAATTGTTGGAATCATATCTAAAAGTATAAAGGATTCTCCTTTCTTTAGTATTTCACTTGATACAACATTTGATGTATCTCGAAAAGAACAATTGTCGTTTATTGTTCGTTACATTGATCAAAACTCTGGTAGTATATATGAACGCCTAATAGCTGTTTTGGAAACACCGGTAACAACAGGTCGTGAATTAATGAATATCTTTCAACAAACTTGTAATTCGTTGAATTTAGATTGGAAAAATCATCTAGTTGGCCAATCGTATGATGGTGCTGCCAATATGAGGGGCAATTATAATGGTCTTCAAAGTTTAATCAAAGAAATTAATCCTCATGCTATTTATGTGTGGTGTTGGGCACACCGATTAAACTTGGTGATTACTGATGTTGTAAGTTCAGGAGTTAATGCAATGGATATGTTTGGAAATTTAGAAAAAATATATGATCTAATTAATTCAAGTAAAATTAGAGTTAATTATTATGAACAGTTTCAAAAAGAAAGATATAAGAAGAATCAAATTCGTCGCATAAAACGTGTGACAACTACACGTTGGATGTCTTTTTCATATGCACTGGATGTGGTTTTGAGTACATATTTGGCTGTATTAGATACATTAGAAATAATGCGAAGTAAAGATGGACCAGGTGATAGAAAAAGTGGGTTTGAAGCAGGAGCTATACTTGATTATTTAAAGTCTTATCGCTTTGTATGGACAGCTTTGACATTTAAAAAATTGTTTGATATACTGTCACCAACCAGCTCAATATTGCAAAGCAAAGATCTAGATCTTATGTTAGCTGTTTCAATGATTGAACAAAATAAAATGAAAATATCAAAACTTCGATCTGATGAGAGTTTTGAAAATTTATCTAAAGAAGTAGATGCTTTTGTTTTAGAAAAAGCTGATGCAAATGAAGAATTCATTCAACTTCCCACTCCTCGTTTACGCAAGAAAAAAAAAATGTCTGGTGAACTTTCAGATGATGAATTTATCTTAAGCCCTGTTGAAAATATTAAAGTGAACACATATTTTTCAGCACTAGACATAGTACAAAGACAACTATCTGAACGTTTCAGTGATAAATCAATTGGTGTTCTTAAGGATCTATCACTTCTTACAAGTAAAGTAATTTATAAAATAAATCAAGATGCTGATTCTTTACCAAAAGATAGTTTTAAGTTTTTCTTAGAAATATATGGCAAGTTTGTTGATAAAAAATATTTATGTTCAGAGTACTTACAATTTGTTTCAATCTTTAATACTCTTATAACATCAGAAGCTTTACCAAACACCTTACATAAAACATCTAAAGAAATATTTGGGAGTGAATCTGAACCTGAAAGCGATGATGAAAGTGACGGAGAAAATGATAATTCAGAAAATATTGTATCAAACATTAAAAACAATTCTGGAAGTTTACTACCAATTTTTCAAATATTTTTAAATAAAGGTTTAATATCTGTGTTTCCAAATATTTACACTATGTTAAAGATAGGGTTGACATTACCGGTAACTAGTGCTAGTCCTGAAAGAGCGTTTTCTAAGCTGAAAATAGTGAAGAATCGACTTCGTTCTACTATGGGACAAGAAAGATTACAAGGCTTAATGAGAATAACTTGTGAAAAAGATATAACTATAAATTATGAAAATATCATTAACACCTTTGCATCTAAAAGTCCTCATCTACTAAAAGCATTAGTATTATAAATAATATTTTTTTAACCCTGTATTATATTATTTACATGTTATTTATTACTTGCATTTGAAATATAATTTACAATTATAATATTAATATAATATATGTATAAATTATGATAAATAGTTATTAAAATATTATAAATTCGAAAGTGTAAGTGCATAAATAAATATTGTTATTAACAATACTAGCCTAGTATGACAAAACGTATTCATAATCAAACATTTTTTAATAAATTTAATTTATATTATTCATTTATAGTGCCATAATAATAATTATAAGTTGTTATATTACTAATATTAATCATTTGAATTAGAATTCCTATTTATTAAATTATACGATATCTATAAGGCTATACAAATTATGTATTTCTAATATTTTTTTTTTAAAGAACAAACGTGTTATTGCCTTTTGGTATGTGATTAGGGGTGGTGGGTATACTGAAAAATATTTAAATCATTAAGCCCCACTTATCATAAAACCTCTGTGCGCCACTGGTTGTACTTATGTTAAAAAAAAATCATATCGTGTCATGAATAATAATATAAAAGTATGTTGATAGACACAAATTAGAAAAGAAAAATTAAAATACGTACTTTGCCCAATGGAGCAATTTTCTTCGCTCCTCGGAGAAGTTAATGGGGATGGGCGTATTGAATTTTAAAGAAATGATAGACCATATTTTATTTTGGTAAATGATTCTGAGCGAAGCTTCAGAATTGAAACGTATCGTTCATTTCTCGACTCCGGCAAAGTGAAGTCGCCCAACAAACTCCTCGGCCTCTGAACGATACTCCACGCCACGGTCGCCGTCCCAGTTTTACCGCCCTCGGCCGCCGACATCGGGTGGATTACCGAGTCTCCCGGTGCGAGGTGAATGTTCGTCGTCTCGGGCAAGTCTACGACTGGTCCATGTGTCTCCGATTCGGGGGGAACTTTCCGAGCTCGTGGTAATACTACCTCCGAATACCAAGTACTGTTTATTATGATACCAACAACAAAAAGGTTGGACCGTAGAGAGCTAATCTCCCTCTCACGCATCCTACTGTACGTTAATGATACAATATGGGAGGGGCTCTATCCCCTCAAATTGCCCATCGGGTTACAACAAAATATACACTTAAAGCTATAGATCTACCATATCTTACTGGACTTCGTCTCTTCTGACTCTTTCCGCATCCTCTTTTTTCTTCAGCACGCAGGTCGCAAAGGCTACCGCAGCCTCCCAGCATCTTTTCTCATCAATCATCCTTTTTACCATCGACTCCGTCTCAAATGATCCGAGGATGTGTATGACTTCTTCTCGCTCCTGGCCCCAACCCGGGCACACGAACCGCGTGTTTTCGGCATCGTCTACTGCAGCACTGCAGTGGTGACACTGGCTAGTTGGCTCTTTCCTAATCTTGCACAGGTGTTTTCCGAAGCAGCCATGACTGCTCAATTCCTTCGTCAAATGAAACGATACTTTGCCACGGCCTTTGCTACACCACCCGTGGACTGATTCATCTCTGCGTGGTGGTTTTACCCATCGGAGCTAGACTGAGCAGGGTTCCCTCTGCCTTGGGTCTGGTGGTTTCGTCTTTCCGTGCCCAGTAACGGTTGTGGTGCTCTCTCGCCAGAAGATCAATGCGAGGCATAACAGCTATAAGGTTGGCTGCTACAAACGAGATCGTACGGTATGCACGTCATATGCGTCGGATCGCCGCTAGACGTTGGACGCTCATCAGCCGGTTACTGCGCGCCTTGGAGAGCTCTGAGGCGAGCCACCACACAGGAGCGCCGTAGAGTAAGACCGAATAAACAACACTTATCAGGAGTTTCCGTCCGTAGGGCTTCCGATGTTTGAGGTGCTTATGAACTTTGACGGCATCGGAAAATACGTCTTTACGTCAGAGCGAATGCTTTCATCCCCAAACGATCCACGGAGATGGTAGCGACACTCGAACCGTTAACATTTAGCCGCTACGGCCCGGGCCGTGATGGCGCTGGACCGTCTGGAGGCGGTGGTCTGCACAACCAAGGCGAACATTGACGTGCGGCGCGCGGGCTTCGGTGTCGGGAACGGAAACAGTAATCGCGGTGGTGGCCGGTGACGAGGCGTCGCTACGTCCTTGTTGTTGGAGACGGCGTGGCGCGTGGAGGCACGTGGACGGCCAAGGAGGTAGTGGACAGGGCCGTGGCGGCCGGGGTGGTCAAGGTGGATGACGCCGTCATCAGGAGCGACCACGGCCGTCGCGCGGGCGGTAGTGTGCATGGGCAGGTCGCTGGTGACGAAGTTCTGCTGTAATAACTCGGCCAATCAATGTCACCCTTCGCCGAAGCGGACCCAATCGGATGTCGGAGTGCCTTTCGATCCCTTCGGTCAGGCGAAATGTTCCAACGAGCGCACCGATACGCGGGAACGGCTGGAAGAGGGTCGTCTTTGCTGGTTCGTATCGGGCGGTTCTTTTAAACAGTAGCCGTAAAAAAAATAACAGAAAAAAACATGATATTATTGTGATAGATGTGTGCGATTCGACGTATAGACAATGGTACGCGTACCACAGATTATATAGGATCCAGTATTTGTGGATGAATAAATGTAACGCAAATTAATTATACGAGTACATAGTTTTATTTGTTTTAAATATGTAAATCGAATACAATTCATTCGAAAACATTATGTGTATTTCGATTAATTAACTTTAAAAATTAACAAAAGTAAAATTATATTCCAATAACACGAAGTTTTCAATTTCAATATTACATAACATAAAAATCAATAATAAAAGTAGTATTTATATGCTGATAATTTAAATGTCGGTATAATATTATAATGCAATTAAATTTGTAATTTATAACTTTATAATACGAGTATGTGTAGCCACCATGAATAAAATTGTTAATAAAACTAGCTCTAGAGTGAAATGTACATTATTATTATTATTATTACTATTATTACTATGACGAAAATTAAGAGATTTCTTAGCATGACTATTTTACACATATTTTAAAATTTCTTCTTTTAAGAGCAGGAAATCTTACACAAGTTCAATAATAAAACAGCACAATAATTATAAACTGAGTTTAGTTCAAAATGTATTTGAAAAGCAGTGATTTACCATGAATTTTAAACGATAAATAACTTTGAAATTTTTCTATCGTGTTCTGTATGAGCAATAAATATAAAATTAATCCATCTAATCTAATGTACTTTACAGTCTACATTCATCGCTAATATCGCTCTTCTGACGATTTTCAGCACAATTATATTATCAGTTTTTGTAAATATATATATATATATATATATTAATAAAATAAATTATTACTCATAATGTCTATAACATAGTCCATCAAATAAATTACTTGAAATATATACCTTAGAGTATTAATTTAAACAGCATACAAGGTAAAAAATATTAATTTTATTCATCAACTTCATATATGTAGGATAAAGGTGCTTCATCTGAAATAATTAAAAGAATACAATAGTTTATTAATAAAACATGATATATCAATAGATTATATTTATTAACCAGTTCGATCGCTTTATTATATTCAAATAATTTTAAAGTATGATAATTGATATCTACCGATAGGTTTTAGAAATAATACAGTTAGTAGATATCTTGGAGAATAATATTTTACGAGATATTTTATAGTAAGACCTATTCATCAGAAATTTGATTAACAAACACTACATTTTGACTTAATTTCCATTTTTAATTAAATAATATGTGGTGTTTTAAAAACCTCGATGACATATATTTTTTGTACAATATTGCTTTCGTGATCATATTAAAAACATTTTTTTTTTTTTGTATTCTTATGGAAAAATGTGAAAGATTTCAATATTTGGTAAGTGATTTTACAAATTAAATATCTGACCATATCAATTTTTTTTATATGACTAATTTAAAAAGAAAATTCCTCCACAATTATAAAAAAACATGCTATTTTTAATTAGATTAGTAGAAATTAATACTTATATAATAAGATGTATGCACGTCATTAATTCACGTAACTTACACTTAAAAAGATGATGATATAATTCTGGATGAAGTGGTACTAATCCTAAAAATAATTCAACTACAAATTAATCTTAAAATTTAGAAAATTCATCAAATAAAAATAAAATCTATCGTTTTAATCTCATTCATTAAATATATTTTAATAATTTAAACTTAATTAATTTTGACAAATGAATGAGTCACATATTAGCTTAATATATAGATATAATTATAATTCTTTAATATGTCTGATTATGTATTGAGTGTATAATCATGTAGCGGTTATCAATGTTTGTAATTTTGAAATGAAGGAAATTAAAAATGTATGAGATAAATTATACGTTATAGAGGTTACAATAGTATTATGTATAAAATATATATAATAAGAGTACAAATTAGGTCTTATTTAAAATTAATTGACATGTAATTGATAGTTAAAGCAACCATTAAATAGTTAACAATTAAATTTATAGTAAGAGTGTAAGACTAACAATTAGTTACTATAATCATAGATATTATATAAATGGATAGGACATCGAGCTTATCAACTGAGAATAAAGTGATACAATTTTTGAGGTTATAAGAGTTCCTTAATCATTTATACGTGTTAACACGATTTAAAAAAACAAAACAAATAATAAAATCATGAATCAAAATATGAAATAACAGTTAAATTATTTTAATTATTATAATTTTATCGCATAATAATATTATTTTAATAATCATTATTCATATTTCATAATATTATAATAATGAATTAATAAAAATTCTATTTCTGTGAATATAAAAGTAGTCAGAATAACAAAAGGTAAATATAATAAACATAATAAATATATAGTAAGAAAATAATAGTTATTCATGTCTAAAATGTATTAGCTTAGTTAATTTTGCACGCAATTTTTTCTGGATCTTTAGGAAACCTGAATACATTTTACGTGGTTTTTATACGATTATTTTATAAATATGAAAATTGGTTTCCCAATAGGTACTAACAAGTGAAAACTTAATTCTGTATCTATAGTTGAGTTGCTGTTACACATAACACAACGACGAACCATTTTACAAAATATACTACCACAATTTTTTATTAGCTGCCGCTGTAATATAAACTAAATACTAATAAGTAATATGAATTATACAATTTTACAATAACATTTATAATACGATATATTAAATGTAAAATGTAAATATTATTGTTATTTCAAATTGTTATCATAAATAATTTGGCGGGGCACAAAAGATTAGGCCAGCCGACAATTAGAATCTTTTGTAACCTAACCTCAAAAAGCACTTTTATAGTCTATCTCTCTCGCAAATATTGAATTTTCTCTCTTCCCCAAAAAAGACCGCAACCTCTTACGGAGCCAATATAGGCGTGTCCTATCCATTCTTATAATATCTATGACTATAATGAATGAATAATTCTTACGTAATAAGCTCAGTTAATTTTTTTGCGATAATTTTTTATTTATAATTATTATTATTTTAAAGTGGTCGTATTTCATGAGACTCTACAATAAATTATTTCATAAACTCTATAAGAATATAGTCTTTCATTGCTTTCTTTTTTTTTTTATCATAATAATTTTCATTAACTGTCGTTACTAGAAGTTTACCAATTTAAAAATTATTTTCAACGAATTACCTAAATTTTTCATCCGTATAAAGTAGAAATTGTAGTTTTCATCCTTTAACGGGAACGCTGGAAAAAATATATACTACTTTTATAAAAGTTTTAGGTAACTATTAAAAGAATATATTATAATTTTGCAAGGAACCCAACCAAATCTACGCATGTTTTTATCATACGAGTAAATGTGTTTATTCAGCATATTTAGGTGATCGAAATTAAATTTTTTTGTGTTTTAACACTTCAATCGTCAAAATGTATTACAGATATTCTTTTACGCAAAAAAATATCAAGCATAAATAACTTACGTAATTTAAAAGCTTCCATAAATTCTGGATTCAAGTCTAACAAAAAAAAAAAAAAAAAAAAAAAAAAAAAACAATATAATACACAAGTTTATATTATATACATCAATTCGTCTAAAAAATATATCACATATTTCCTGAAATAGTAATATGGTATCAGCATTTATCATCAAGTAGGTAGTTTATTATTTTTGTATTTGATGGTACAATACATGGTGATATAATTGTTTTTTTTTTTTAATTTTGCATTGTTTAATGTTATTCACTTAGTTTAAAAATAAAGTATTTATTACAACAAGTATATTAATTATTTTACCAACTTTTAAATGTATCATCGGTATAAATATACACATCGATTAATAAAGTTGGATCATAAATTATGTGATTCCTATATTACCCGTTTTTTTTTTCAAAAATAATTGATAAATATTATATTTCTCAGTACCACAGATACGAGATACAGATACCACAGTTAACTATGGTTACTTAAAGCAAATTAAATTTAAATTAACTTAAGTACCTACCTAATTAAAACATCAAGTACCAAACAGATATGTTAAACAAATTTCTTTTTAGAGACTAAATGGAAAAATGGATATTAAATATAAATTCATGGTCCAATATCACCTTATGAATGCAGAATATTATTTTCTGCCTTTGATGACATTTTTAATAGTTACATTATTAACAAATTCATTATATCAACAAAAATTGATATATCAAAATATCGATTATTTTTGAGAGATTATATCGATATTAAATGATAGTTTTTATGTATAATCAATATCGATAATATAGATATTTTTTCATTTTGGCCGATTAAGTTGTTTCACATGACCATAAGTAAAATATTTTGAACTCGTGTTTATTTCGTGCGCTTTTATTCCAAATTTCGTATAAATAATTGAAATGTGTTTGGTAAGCGGTTATAAATGAAGGTGAGGATTTCGTGTGCTACGACCATCACAGGTTATTTTCGCTGTAGAAATTTGTAAAAGGTAACGATTGAAACAAAAAAATTATGTCCTCTGAAATCAGATGCGTTTTGGGCCTTGGCAAACAGCGCCAATGTTTATTAGGTATGTAATAAAACAATTATAACAACAATCAGTCGATAGAATAGTCTCAGAATAAAAATACCTAAATCATATCGTTAAGGCTTATGCACATAGAGGGTACCAGGGAGTTGTGCGTTGCACCCCAATGTTACAAATTAGGCCCCCCAGAATTGAATGTTAAATTTTTTTTTGTACCGTGTTCATTTAATTTTTCGAATATCAATTTGTTTGACTTTTAGTTGTTAATCCAGACACCGTGATATTATTACAAAATCAGTTTTGATATATCTACTAGCTGTCCGGTGGGATACAGGTGAATCGTAGAGTATTTTAAATTGTGAAGTATTAAAATGCGAGAATCGTTAAAAAAAACCAAGTGACTATGGAGAGACTTAAAAAAAAATTGTGTACAATAATTTAAGAAAATCACTTTGTTTATGAGATACTGGTGGTGGCAGACTGAGATCGTAATCAATTTTATATTGATAATACAGTATCGGATTCGTGGGAGATGCCGCCTATGGCGGCAAATGGCGTTCGCTGTCTAGCAGACACTCATCACCCTATGAAATTTGTGATTGTTAGAAAATGTAATATATAATGTAGATTGTAATAATAAGTTCTTTTAAATATGACTCATCACCTAGGCTACCAAAATTTATTTACCAAAATACACACAAAAATATAGTTACAAAAAAAATATTTATTGAAATCAGTGATTGGCGATATACGATATAATAAAAATCAACGAATTATTGATTTATTTATTAAAACTCATCACCTGGGCTAAGATTTGTATGCAATGAAAAATTGTAATACATTATGCATTTTAGTAACCAAAATATGCAAAAACGTGTATTTTAATTTTCATGAAGTATTAGATGCTGGTTTTTTTGTTAAATTATGACTTGAGATAAAAACAAATATTAATTATGTAATAAAATTACATTGAAAAAGTCTAATTATATGATGATGCACGGACGTGCAGCGTTATCACGGGGAGGATAAACGAAAAAAAAAATCAAAAATTAAATATCCGCCAACCGGTAACGAAACCGGTGTGCATCGCCTTGCTACGATTAGTATTGACTCCTACCTAACGCCTAAACCTACCTAGCCACCTACTCGAGTTGGGAATCACGTTGAAAACTCGAGCTGTTAAACGGTTCGTGATACGACGACGCGTACTATTATCAATACGAGCAAACAAATCGAGTGAGCGGTCGGCGGGAAATAAAGGTAAGAGATAAGCCGATCGGTAGGCGAGGGAAGAAAAAAGGCAGAGGGAATTTGGACGAACGCGATTGGAGCCACTATTCTTTAACCTAAAAAAATTTTCATGAGGTCGAATCGGGAAAACGGAACGGAGAAAAATCGGGAAAAAAGCCGAATTGATTATAAAACGGTCCAGAGTATTAAGGAAAAATACGATATAAGAGTAAAAAGAAAAGGGGAATAAAAACGAAAAATCGCGTACCCCCCGTAAGGTCCCACTCTACAAGAATTTGTTTAATATATTAGATTGTTTCAATTTACATAATAATACGTTGAATGTCTATTCGCGCAAAGATAATTTTATTTATGTATTATTTAAACAATGATTAAACTCAATTGTAATTTAGTTTTCAATTAACTCACCAATTGGTCTTGGATTATTTATGTTTTTGATGAAATGACCAAGCTTTACTATAAATATAATTACACATTTTAATCAGTTACGAGTTGTACCATAAAACATATGCATATGACATTTATTTCGGTAGTACGACAAGTTACGACTTAATGTTTATGAGTTAGGTTATATTTTGATAAATATTATAAATGCATACAAATTATATACATATTATAATGTCGCGTGAATTTTATATAATCATTATACATATTAATTGTTAATTTGTTATAATAATATAGATTTAAGAATTTAATACTCGTATTAGAATAATTGATTTATGGAAATATCTCTATTTTAGAGTTCTAATCGTAAGCTAAATATAATAAAATAGATAAATGACTGTTTAAAATTATCATTTTGTAATGTATACCAATTGTAAAAAATATTTAAATAATGTCAAAAAAATATACTGTTACAGTATAGTGTTCTGCCCCCACTCTAAAAAAGAAAGAAATTCCCATAATTTTAATAAAGTGCACGTAGATGATCTCAGCAGATATAGTCAATTCTTTAGTTACAGCAAAACAAACGATTTATGCATTTTACTCATCCCAAGATTTAGGTAGAAGTAAAATCTTTCATCGCACACATCACATATTTTAAATGTGATATGATAATAATTGTCACATGTATACCTAAGACCAATGGTGACCAATAGTTTCCTACTGAGGATTAAGGAACACTTATTTCACGTGCCTTAACTATTAATATTGTGTGTTAAATCGGCAGCATACGTTATCGTTTATAGCTGCAATATAATGTTTAACTAACTGTTTTTTATTGTTAAATCTTTGTAAAACATATTATTATAAGGATAAAATTGATATCAAATTATACGTCATTTTTTTTATACATATTTATTCATTAAAACTATAATATATTATAGGATATAAATTTCTCAGCTTAAATCAAAAAAAATCAAAATAATATAGTGAGTTCTTACTTATTTGGTTTTCTGAAAAGTAAACGTAAACAAATTTAGAAAAAAGTCACTATACCGTTTTCATATTTGTCGTATACCTATTTTTTTATAACATGCCTGTTATTTTATTTTTAACCATTTAAACGAAAGTTGTGAATTAAAAATATGTACCGACAGACACCGTACAGATCCGTTCCGTAAAATATTTTTATATTTGTTCAAATACAGTAATTCACATTTAAACGTTTCCGTTCTATCCATAGACGTAGTAAACCGACAAAGTACGTCCGGCATTCCGCACGAGAATGTTTTGTCGGAACAGAACGGAACTTATATAGGCATACCTGGTAGTATTAACTAAAATATATAATACATTTCGCACATTTTTGTGATTTTTACGTATTTTGTCAAAATTCAAACTTATAATGCATTTAAAAAAAAAAATGTGGGTGTAGGAACAATAATGGTCAGTATAGTATATTTGAACGGTACGGTACGGTGTCTGTCGGTACGTGTCTGACTAGTGTGAATAATGCTTAATACTCGTTAACCTAATAAAATTATTATACAAGTGAAATATAAAATACGGTATTTTTACATCACTGGACACGCTTTTCTACCTCACTAGTATTTTTTTGTTAAACAAATTACAACTTCTTACTTTAATTTAATATATTAATATGCATTGTAAAATGTCTTAGTAGATAAAATTAAAATTATTCATTTAACTGTCAACATCCACTCCCGCCCATTTATATTGATTACATCACACAAATTATTTGTTTTATATCATGAAAAAAATGTCCAGTGATTGCTCATTCTACTTCCTTTACTACAAAAAATATCGGTCCATCATTTGATATATTATGATCTAAGATCATATAAATCTATCAAAATCTTTTGTGAATAATTTGATTAGATGTATCTTGTGAAGTATACATTTTCATAATTTTTAGACTGACAAAGTTATAAATTATGTTTATTCTCTATTTAAGCGACAATTTTTTTTGTAACTTACGAAGATCACTTTGTCTTTGAGAATATGTATCAGATGTCTCGTTTGCTTTAGGAAGTACTATAGTCAATTTATAAATATATTTATTTATTTTTTATCATTTGATTTTTAATGATATATTTATAATTTCGAAAAAATAATAGTAAAATTAAATTTGTTACCTTTTAGTATACATATAATCATAATTTCAAATAATTTCAATTATCGGTAAACAATTACCATATAAAATATATGCCTTGTAAATATTAATAGTAATAACTTTAAAAGATGGAAATCGAATTTATACTGTCGAGTTTTTAAAATGTTTATGTAAAATAAATTCAGTATACGTAGATTTTAACATGGTCGTTACAAATCTATACAATTAAAACTATGTTATAAGAACAAAAAGAAAAATTCTTACACTTCAAAACTGTAAAAATAAAATGTTGAAATTACAGAATTTGTATTTCATATAATAAAAATATATTATTTAATTAAATAACCAATAAAAACATACTATTTTGTATGACTACGTATTCTTCATCACTTGGTAAAGGAACACGGACTGAAAATTAGTTAATTACAACATGATAGCTAATACATAAAATAATAATACATAATAATACATACAAGAAGAAATGTTGATTAGTATGGGAACAATTAGGTACTTTTTTTTAAACTTACGAAAAATTCAATTTAAATTTCACAAAAATATATTCCATTTTAAATCTGAGAATGAAGCTCGTTGTATTTATAAAACTATGAAATCCCCAGATGACATTTATGAGAACTAAAAACTGAGCTAATTGAACATAAAAGTAATTTTTGGGATATTTTTTTTGAACTTTGAACACGAATTCACGTCCATGAACTTGACCCACCCACTTTATAAAAACGGTCCACAACTTATGCCAAAAGTTAGCAAATAGTTAGCAAATAATAGCAAATTTATTCCTAAAGTTAGCAAATCATTTTTAAAGTTTTCGTAGCTTTTTTTCTTTTAGGTGGGCCAAGTTCAGGTAGCCCACCGACTTTTTTCGATTCGCTCAAAATATGTGCCAAAAGTTAGCAAATAGTTAGCAAATAATAGCAAATCCATTTTCAAAGTTAGCAAACGATAATTGTATTTTTGGCGAATTTTCAAAAAAAAATTGCCAACCCACCGACTTTTTTCGATTCACTCAAAATATGTGCCAAAAGTTAGCAAACAGTTAGCAAATAATAGCAAATCTATTTTCAAAGTTAGCAAACGATAATTGTATTTTTGGCGAATTTTCAAAAAAAAATTGCCAACCCACCGACTTTTTTCGATTCGCTCAAAATATGTGCCAAAAGTTAGCAAACAGTTAGCAAATAATAGCAAATCCATTTTCAAAGTTAGCAAACGATAATTATTGTATTTTTGGCGAATTTTCAAAAAAAAGTTGCCAACCCACCGACTTTTTTCGATTCGCTCAAAATATGTGCCAAAAGTTAGCAAACAGTTAGCAAATAATAGCAAATCCATTTTCAAAGTTAGCAAACGATAATTGTATTTTTGGCGAATTTTCAAAAAAAAGTAGCCAACCCACCGACTTTTTTCGATTCGCTCAAAATATGTGCCAAAAGTTAGCAAACAGTTAGCAAATAATAGCAAATCCATTTTCAAAGTTAGCAAACAGTTAGCAAATAATAGCAAATCCATTTTCAAAGTTAGCAAACGATAATTGTATTTTTGGTGAATTTTCAAAAAAAAGTTGCCAACCCACCGACTTTTTTCGATTTGCTCAAAATATGTGCCAAAAGTTAGCAAACAGTTAGCAAATAATAGCAAATCTATTTTCAAAGTTAGCAAACGATAATTGTATTTTTGGCGAATTTTCAAAAAAAAATTGCCAACCCACCGACTTTTTTCGATTCGCTCAAAATATGTGCCAAAAGTTAGCAAACAGTTAGCAAATAATAGCAAATCCATTTTCAAAGTTAGCAAACAGTTAGCAAATAATAGCAAATCCATTTTCAAAGTTAGCAAACGATAATTGTATTTTTGGCGAATTTTCAAAAAAAAATTGCCAACCCACCGACTTTTTTCGATTTGCTCAAAATATGTGCCAAAAGTTAGCAAACAGTTAGCAAATAATAGCAAATCCATTTTCAAAGTTAGCAAACGATAATTGTATTTTTGGCGAATTTTCAAAAAAAAAATTGCCAACCCACCGACTTTTTTCCATTCGCTCAAAATATGTGCCAAAATTTAGCGTCCACATAGTATGGAAACATGACACGCAGCTAACGCTCTTGAATCATGTGTGATGTTTGCAAACATCACATACTGAACACACGTTCACCGTACACATAGTATTTAGTGTATTTAATTTTCGTGTTGTACGTGAATGAAGTAAACTGCGTAACATTGAACACAGTTAGATTTTCGTATTCGTCCAGAGTGGTTATAGGTATTTTGTTAAAAAATGTGTGATACGGATGATAAATTAATGATTGCTTGTGCCACGTACGTAGTTATGAACAGTGTAGTTAAAAAAAAAACAAAAACATACATTTAAAAAAAATCGTCAATTTTTTAAGTGAAATTTTTAAAAACCGTGTTCGCTATAGTGGAACAGACTTATTTGATGATCTGAAAATGAATAATGCTGTTCATTTCTCAAATTTTTGTCGTTATGATTTTGAAATGTTACTTCAATTCATTGGAGCAATTCTTTGTATCCAATATTTAGGGATTCACATACATCATACTTCGATGACCACCTAACCTAGTTTTACATAAATTTTTGATACTTAACGAACCTTCAATTTTATTTAGATATTTTTCTAAAAGTTCCCAATGACTTGTTGAGCTACAAAAAAAAATTAAAAACCATCTGTGTATTGAAAAAAAACCGAGTCCCTTAATCACTGGTAGCTTCAGCAGCGTTTGACCCTACCAAATTCAACGAATGCGCTGCACACGGTACAAACAACGCTTGTTTAGATATTCGTTTAATACGAGCCTGTAATCCATTGTATATGCCTGACATATTTGCCGCATTGTCATAGGATTGCCCTCTACAATTTTTAAAATTTATATCTAAATCTGTAAAATGTTGAATTAAAGCAGTTTCCATATCCTCGCCTTTGTGACCGACTGATTTAAGGAATCCCACAAATCTTTCAATGATAGAACTATTATCTGTTATATATCTTATAATAATGGTCAATTGGTCTACTTTAGTATTATCAGGTGTCGAATCAACAATGATTGAAAAGTATTTTGATTTTTTGAGTTGAATTACAATGTTATCAATAACTGTTTTGCTCATTAATGATATAAATTCATCGCATATTGTGGATGACAAGTAAGACACATTACCACGGCCTTTATTTCTGTGCTTCGATATATGATTTCCAAGGAATGGATATTGCTGGATATTACCATTGATTATTGAATATTCTATAATCAATGATGTTACGTATTTTAACAAAGATAAGACGATAACAAGCGTAGTCAACGACGCGACACAGGAAATCGATCAGATAAAATTGCAGAAGTTGTTTATTTATAACACAATTTTAAAGAATTTTATGTAAACTGTTAGAATGATTATCTACACTATGCGCTAGTCCATCCTAATAATATTATTATTATAAAAGCTTCTTTTATTTTATTCTTTAAAATTTTTTGAAAATTCGCCAAAAATACAATTATCGTTTGCTAACTTTGAAAATGGATTTGCTATTATTTGCTAACTGTTTGCTAACTTTGAAAATGGACTTGCTATTATTTGCTAACTGTTTGCTAACTTTTGGCACATATTTTGAGCGAATCGAAAAAAGTCGGTGGGTTGGCTACTTTTTTTTGAAAATTCGCCAAAAATACAATTATCGTTTGCTAACTTTGAAAATGGATTTGCTATTATTTGCTAACTGTTTGCTAACTTTGAAAATGGATTTGCTATTATTTGCTAACTGTTTGCTAACTTTTGGCACATATTTTGAGCGAATCGAAAAAAGTCGGTGGGTTGGCTACTTTTTTTTGAAAATTCGCCAAAAATACAATTATCGTTTGCTAACTTTGAAAATGGATTTGCTATTATTTGCTAACTGTTTGCTAACTTTGAAAATGGATTTGCTATTATTTGTTAACTGTTTGCTAACTTTTGGCACATATTTTGAGCGAATCGAAAAAAGTCGGTGGGTTGGCAATTTTTTTTTGAAAATTCGCCAAAAATACAATTATCGTTTGCTAACTTTGAAAATAGATTTGCTATTATTTGCTAACTGTTTACTAACTTTTGGCATATATTTTGGGTGAATCGAAAAAAGTCGGTGGGTTGGCAATTTTTTTTTGAAAATTCGCCAAAAATACAATTATCGTTTGCTAACTTTGAAAATGGATTTGCTATTATTTGCTAACTATTTGCTAACTTTTGGCACATATTTTGAGCGAATCGAAAAAAGTCGGTGGGCTACCTGAACTTGGCCCACCTAAAAGAAAAAAAGCTACGAAAACTTTAAAAATGATTTGCTAACTTTCGGAATAAATTTTCTATTATTTGCTAACTATTTGCTAACTTTTGGCATAAGTTGTGGACCGTTTTTATAAAGTGGGTGGGTCAAGTTCATGGACGTCACGAATTCCCTATGAAAAATGTACTGGAATGCAGTATAAAATAAAATATATGCTTTATAAACATAAAACAATTCAGTAAGAACTAGGAATTTTTTAAAATTTTTACACAAGTGTAAAATCAATCTCTAATACCTTAAATTTAAAAACCAAGTTCTGTAATAATAAAATAAATAAATAAAAGTTTCACGTATAAGATAAATTTAGTTGTGTTTGTTTCATTCCAATAATTTGTTTTAGGGTGTATATAATGTTTATATACTCCCTATTTATATTATTTAATTATAATTTATATTATATACCATATGTGGTTATACAATTATACACAAGTGTATTAATTCTAAGGTAGAACTCTATACTACTTCCTCGTTTTAAATGTGTTTAAGATTTTGAGTGAAGTTAAGGATCTATTGATTTTACAATGATCAATTTTCATTTTTTTTTCTGGTGACACTCTTTGGTACACTTAACTTCAACCAAAAGTTTCATTCAACAACTCCATAGATCGGAAATCGCATGTAGATTGTGGTTGGGGGTTTATTTGTCTATCCTCTACGTTGTTTCTCCAAGCGTGAGAAAAACTGGGGAAAACGGTAAAATAATTTGTCATAAATGACACTTTCACATATTAGATTTTAGTTATTTAGTTATTCCACAAAAGTAATGTTGCTTTCCAACAAATAGAAACTCAAAAAATGCCACGTTCTTCAAGTTAATCTTTAATAACATTTTTAATATTTGATGTTCTGAAAATTTAAATTGACCACACTCGTAAATTACCTATTGATTCTGAAAAAAAAAAAAAAAATACTTGAATCAGTTTTTTTTAAGCGTTTAATTAAATTACTATATAATGTATACGAAAAAGAATGTTTCCACATAAGTTTTAAACTTTAAATTTGTATACACATTTTTGGACCATTCAATCATTATGAGCAATTTTCATTCACGTAGGGCAGCATATTTAGAATTGAACCATTTATTTGAGAAACGACGTAAGTCACAAAAAGATGATTCGTAGAAAATAAGAGAAAACTGTTTTTACGCTACCAGTGATATATGGCACCAGTGATTATTTACAGTGGTGCCATCGTCTTAAAATTGAATATTTATTTTACAAATGTTCACACATGATCTGTCTATCATTTGATAACACATTCCACGCATTATCTCAATTTGTGATATTTTGTGACTTACGTCCTTAGATCAGGAGCGTCTAAACACAGGAATGCACATTGTGCGTTGTGCACATGCGTGGGATTTTTATCATTATTTTGGGCTGTTATCAATATACCATATCAAATCACACACATAATATCACCACAGAACAATATCATATTATTACATTATGAATCAAAGTATTTAAAATTGAAACATTTACACTTTTCTTGGTCTTCAACACTCCCTGTCCTCCCTGTCACTCCCTGTCCCTCCTCTTAGATCATATACCATGGATGGAGCCACAGCGTATTATTTTCGTGCCGATATAAGCGACAAGTCTCTGAATTAGGTGTTCGATGTGCGCATGCATGGTTGCAACTCCTCGAAAAAATTATCCATAGTTTACTATCACCACAAAACAGACTAATAATCATTATCACAGAATTTATTATTTTATAAATTATAACTTACATCCTTATTTCTTAGTTTCTTACCATATTGATATTATTAATTATTATTATTTACTATTCTTACTTCTTAGTTCGTAACTTCGTGGTTAGTACTTTTAGTAGTTTATACGTCTTAATAGTTGATAGTTAATACTAATTCTATATTTCTATCCATTCTGTGTTTAATTTAACTATTATTTAATAATCATTATATTATTAAAGTAATATAGTAGGTACCTATTATACAATTCCTCTTTTTAAATATAAAATTGTAAAAACATGGTAGTTACTTCTGAATAATATTTATTTAAATACATTTTAATACTCTTATCATTATTATTATAATAATTATTAATTAATAATAGGTACATAAATTTTTTTGAAAACCCTGTATAACAACTTTTTTCAAAATGGACTGAACAAAGTTTACGCCTTGGATAAATGTCTGACTCACTATATCCACAGGCCTCCATCCATTTTAGCCGTAAAGCTTGGTCTTTAGGAAAACTAAATATTTTTTTAAATATTTTAATTATTTAATGCCTAAAATTATTTTTTACTAATTTACTTATGCAAAGATAAACCTGGATGCAATTTAACAGACCGTAAACAAAATACACAGGCAATATAATTATTAACTTTCTTACTCATATTTAAAATTATTATTTCAATATTAAAAGTTAAAAATATGAGTAATATAATGTTATTATATTATTTCGTTTTTTACTATCAAAATTCAAAATATAATATGGTGGTAATTTGATAACAAATCATCTATGGATAAATAAATATGCGAGAAGTTGCGTTGCGCATGCGCAATATTGAACATAGTGATGGGAATTTCAACTCGCTTTGCTGAGTTGACTCTTTCAACTCAGTTCAGTTCAATGAGTTGAATCAAAGAGTCAACTCATTGACTCTCCTTGACTCATTTTATATTTTAACTTGATAATTCCATTCAACTCTTGATTGACTCAATGACTTCTAGTTCTTACCTAGTTCATAATGTTTATTGTTTGTACAGTTCATATAACCAGAATCATAATATAGGTGTTACAAAATTAATAATAAATTTATATGTAAACAATAAAATATAAAATTATGGATATTTCCTATTGAATATATTCCAATGAAAAAAATAATCGAGTAGATATTATTTTAATAGGTACCTATGTATATATTTATAATTTTAAAAATGTATAAATATATTCATATATATATATATATATACACGAGTCAACTCCAACTCACAATTTATCAGATTGAACAAATCTTGATTTGACCAATCGTTATGAGAGTTATACGAATTAACTAGATCACTAACAACTATTAATTAACTGTCATATAAAATTATATAAGAATGTTACTAGAAACTTGAAATTTTCATTGTATAGTAAAAAACAAAATAAAAATCACCTTTTTTAAATGTTTTTATGTAATACAATTTTTAATTTTGATTATAAGATCTGAGAATGTGTTATGGCCTAACATGAATTTTTAAGAAAAAGACACTTAAAATAATTCAACAATTCTTGGTCCGGATTTTAATATATAAGCATTAAATTAAAATGTAGATAGATAAATTGTCAATTACACATTCAATTAAATATCCTGCAAAATATTTATTTGATTATTTTATATTTGTGAGACAGTCATCAATCAAATTGTATAATATAGTATTATTTATTATTATATGAGTATTACAATTAAATTTATTTTTTTTTGTTTTGTCATTTGTTTAAAAATAGATAACCAAATAAGTAATATAATATAAGTATAATTTATAATGTATAGTATAATTCATATATATTTATAAGTATAATTTATATATATGAATTTATTATGCTTAATTTATGCATGTTACAACATGTCTGTTGACTATTTTTGTAAGGATTATTATGTTTTGTAGTCTTATTTATGTGTTATGTCACATTTCACAATTTTAATCATTGAATAAAATATTGTTTTCTGTGATTTAAGTAAATTTAATTTTTAAAACATTAGTTTATTTAAATTTCTTAATTAGATTTTTCAAAATGAGTAAATCCAGTATTGTTTGGGATTTTTTTCAACTGAATAAAGACAATACTCATGTTAAATGTGGACTTTGTCGAGTAACATTAAAAAATAATCGTTATTCTTCTTCTAATTTAATTCGACACATTAAAATTAAACATCCTACTATTAATTTATTAAACAGAAATAACCATTCATTAGAAGAGACCATTGATGATCCCAATGAAATTCCATTAACATCTATGTCTGTAAGTTCAATATAAAGATATTTTATTATAAAAAAAATTTAAATAGCTACCAATATAAATTACATTTTAGAGATAAAAATTTTTTTGCTCTTATATACAGAATTTAAATTTTGATTTTATTAATTTATACAAGCAAAATACTTTATATTAAATATTTGTAAATACAAATAGTAAATATATTCATTTTTAGAGTACGAATGTTTCAACAACTAATCTTGTAAACTCTCAAACTGCTGTGTCTTCATAAATTCCATATTTACTTTTAAGACAAACCAAAAGTTCTGATCATGAATTTATGTTATGGTTTTCAAACATCCATAGGTCATGGTATGACATTCTTGATAATGTTTTATACTCAAAATTGTTTATGTAATATATTTAATATTTATAAACATATATATATATATATATATATATATATATATATATATCTTTTACAATATTCATTATTATAAAAACTTAAAACATTGTCAGATGACGGATTAATCATAGAGAGCTGCTGAATCATGGAGAATCATAGAGAGTCATTGAGTCAACGAGTCATAATATTTATTATTTATATTTTATACTTGGTATATCCGTGAATTGATTTTAATTAGTGGCAACACTGAGTCATTGAGTCATTAAATTATGGCACACTGATTCAACTGATTCAATTCACCTAAAAGAGTCAACTCTTTGAATCAACTCACTCACGAACTACCCATTCACATTCAATTATTTGAACACCTAATTCAGTGACTCGTCGCTAATATTGGCAACATTTTTTTGTGATGATTTAATACGCAGTGGCTCCATCCATGGTATATGATCTAAACTTACGTCGTTTCTCAAATAAATGGTTCAATTACATGCTAATAAAAATGTCATTCAGAAATTTGTTTTAAACGCTTTTGAACGATAGACTAAAATGTATACATGAACAATATATTTTACACTGATATTTTTCTCAGAATCATTTAATTAAAGAAATGACTTCACGTTTCAATAACAGAATTCAATACAACTATCGCCATTATCTTATCCAAGGAGCCAAGATAGAAGAATTTACCTCATAGCGCAAAGCACGTTTTTTTTTTTTTTTTGATTGCTGAGATTTTTTCGTAGATTGTTTTATTTATGATTAATGAGTTTTCGTTAACCAGGGTTTTCTGAGATTTAGTTTAGCGAGGTAGAAGTAATATGAATGCAGAAAATATTTAAAAAAATATCAGATCACAGCTTTGAAAGTTGAAATCAACCAAGATACATTGTATTCTGTATGAGTACTACATTTACTGATAAATATTCGGTATGCCATTAACAGGTAGATATTATGAATTCACGTATTAAATATGTTTTTCGTTCGATTTTGTTCGTTACAGTTTATAACATTTGCTGAAGTGTACTCAAAAACTTCCCAGAATTTGTGGCTATCGAATTAATGGTGAAGTAATGCATAAAAGACATACATTCGCTGCAATATATATATAAATATATATATATATATATATATATATATATATATATATTTATATATATATATATATATATATACGATATATTACGAACAATCATTTAATGATAAAATGGCTTTTACAATACATTGTCGTACGATAAACTTTAAATTTACGATCAATTTACGTATAACCTATACCTATAATTAAGGATACATCTAATTTTTTAAATATTATGTATATATAGGTACTGTTACTTCTATTATGGATACACTAGAATGAAAATTCTAAGATTTGGATTTTCTTTTCATCAATTACATTCTAGAGTGTCACTTTAATTTAATGTATTTATCGGTTTTAATTAAATTTTTACAATACGACTAAATGGGATATTTTTACGAATATCATCAAATTATGAGTATTTTTTATTTTGCAAAACAATTTTCGGTCAAGACTTGAATATTATACAAATTATTAATTAATGGTTTTGAATGTTCTAAAAAACCAAACTGATACATTGAGAAATTATTTACGGAGTTTCGCTTAGATTGATTATGCAATGATTAATTATTTGGATTCAAACTATAAATAATATAATACAACACTTGTATGTTGTATTGTGTACCTACTAGTTGAAAATGGCTTATTATTATCCTTTACATCCACCATAATTATTTTACCATATTTTGTTTATTTTACGTTAATTAAAAACTTACCTTAACGCATTACGGTTCTTAAACTGTTTGTTTACTGATACTCATTTAAAATTAACTATTCAGTTAAAATATTCAAATATTAATTTTTTGTCAAATTGTTCGGAATAATATTGTGTTTTACTCTTAATGGACTTGTATTTATGATATAAAGACTTCTTTTCATTTTGATGTGTTTTACACACATTACAAGCAAACATAGAAATATCTAAAAAAAAAGTTTTTATATTATTAAAAAGACTTACCATCAATAATCACTTGTAACAGAACATAAATATACTTAGTATGAAAAAGGCTCTTAACAGAGCCAACAATTATTATTCACGACAGCTAATCGCAACGTAGGACGAGCACAACCAATCACAGGACAGAACAAGAGTAAAACACCACAATTTTGGACTTAGAAAGAAATTACAAGCACTTCCATACATCATATAAACATCAAAAGTATATCTACGGATAGGGGAAGTGAAGACGAAGACAACAATACCTTCCCCGTGGTTGTAACCCCAAAAACTTCGGAGATATAATCAAATCCAACACGAGAGAAAACACAACATACACCCGGATAATGAATTGGTTTACTAGTCGGTACGGATAGTAGTACTTCTACTAGTAAGATTCGGAATACTCCAATACTCTAACTTCTTCTTCACACTTCAACCAAACTACAACGAAGACTGAAGACCCGAAGAAACCTCAAGAATATTCAACCAGCGAACGACGACCGATACGATCCCGTGTGCAACTCTCATAGAGCATCGCCACAAATTGATCGCACGGTCCGACGACGACACCGACTCCGGTCCACGGCGTTCAAGTGCCCCGACCGACGACCGATACGATCCCGTGTGCAACTCTCATAGAGCATCGCCACTAATTGATCGTACGGTCCAAGGACGACATTGATTCCGGTCTACGGCGTTCAAGTGCCCCGATCGACGAACGACGACCGATACGATCCCGTGTGCAACTCTCATAGAGCATCGCCACAAGTTGATCGCACGGTCCGACGACGACACCGACTCCGGTCCACGGCGTTCAAGAGCCCCGACCGACGAACGACGACCGGTACGATCCCGTGTGCAATTCTCTTGGAACATCGCCACAAAATCGATCGTGCGGACAGCGGCATTCCAAGACATCGGCCTGTATATATATCTTTGTCCACGGGGCTAACTAAATGGTAACCTCTCGTTATATCCGACATCGGAGAAAGGCTTAGACCGGAACTCCGATGCGGGTACTCGATGCGCCATTAATAGCTTCGTGTGACATAGATATTTTGGTCAGGCGGATCGACTAGCAACAGGGACCCCTTACAGGTCGCAGAGAAGAGTAATCAACCAGAGGCAAGGACTTACCAATTGGATAACCAACTGGAAGACACTGGGTAATAAATTGTCCTTTCAGGACAACGCTGATTAAAAGAAAGTCCCCCCAAGCGCGCCTGCCTAGGCCTCGCTCGACCCGAACGGAGATTGTGATTAGACGCCACTTTATTGAGCGGGCCTGATACAATTATCTGTTCCGTCCCTAATATTGTATAATAGCAAAAACTCCTTTCATTTTATATAAGAGATTAACGAGAAAACAACATTCTCCATCCCCGAATATTGTAAACATAAAAGTTTGAATAGAAATAAAGCATTAATTATATATATAAAACAGATGTATTTATATTCTTGGTAAACGGCTATTTTACATCATAGTAAGTACCGTTTCACACTTGGTCTGGATCATCTTCATCGCTCAATCCGTTAAATAAATCCTTAGTTTTTCTTTTTCTTTTTAAGGAAGCTAAAAAAAAAACCAGTTAATCCACTTATGAAATACGTATGTGGTAGATTTGATATTTCAGATATATTTACGGTCTTTTTTCGGATCATATTTGAAATATTGTATTATTTGATCAACTGTACATTTTAAATTATTTAATGATACACAGATAATGTTTAGATATTTATTAATTTAAAAAAATAAATGTTGTAAAAAGTCAAAAATTCTTATTGTATTTCCGATTTTATTTTCAATTCATAAATCGATAGGTATAACAAATGATATACCTACCTACACGTTATGTTTCGCAATAAAAATATCAACTTAAAAATAATTTTAGAAATTAGGCTTATTAAGGGAACAAAAAGGAAATCTAGATAAAAAAAACTCTAAAAATGTTAAATCCCACAGGTATAAATTGATTAATGAAGTTGATGAATTGATATATCACAGGGAATTGTCGTCTTGTATGATTGTAAAATTTAAGTACCTACCTGTGAATGTTGCAATGCAAGAATTAACTTATGGTGAAAAGTTAATGTAGAATTACACGTGATAGGAACCAATATAAAGTAATAATGTAATTGATTTACATATTACCATAGTCCCGCATTCTAATATCGGTAAGTTTCTCTAAAAAAAAAAAAAAATTATAAAATATGAATTTTTTTTTGTCAATTAGTTAATTAAATCACTCAGTTTAGTTTTTGATAACAATAATACAATGTGTTATTATGGAACACACACATGATTTTTTGATTTTATATGGTTCTCGATAATGCCAAATAATAATCACTTTGAATGAATTAGTATTGTTATTTGTCACCAGTTGATTTTATAGCTTCGTCTACTCACACACACACACACACACACACACACACACACACACACACACACACACACACACACACACACAAACTAGTAATTTTATAAGTGGGTTTGAAATTTTAAAGTAATTCGTATTTAGGTATATATTTAATAATATATAATTATACTTATTTACTGACCAATACATATTTGTCTGGCTTGAATGTCCATAATTTTTAAACTGACTTCTGAAAAAAAAAATAGTTTAATTTCCAACGACACGAGGGATCACGCTAAGTATAACGAATAAATCCCGAGAAATAAACACAGAGGCAACAAAACGTATGACATTTTGCCAAGTTTAATATTACAAGAAGTATCAGTATTCACAAATCGTAATAATAAATTGTAAAAGCCTTATAATTTAAATATATATATATATATATATATATATATATATAAATATAGAGAGAGAATTATAAATACAGTTCACATCAGACCTTCGTTCGTGTCAGTCGTCTTTTATTATATTACTCCGTTATCTATATTGCATAATATGAATTGTTCTAAGTGCAGTTGTGTAGTGTCTACTAATGATCTTGTTAATTGTATTAAATGCACTAAACCGTACCATATTGCTTGTTCATCTCTCTCTACTTTAACGGGTGATGCTTTTAAAAAAAAATGCAGTTTTTGGCTATGTTTGCCTTGCGAAAGTGCTAGACTTCAGTCTAGAAAAACTCCACCACCTCAATCAAGTTCCGTCAAATCTTCATCTCTAGAAACCGATTTTGCCTCTAAAATAAATAAAATTCTTTCAGCAGTTAACGAAATAAGATTATCAGTTTCTAAACACGATTCCTCATTCTTGGAACTCAATAAGAAATTTGATGATCTCTCTAATCAACTTCGTGACCTGAGTAGTCGTACCACTTCACTTGAAAACAGAGCTGATCTAATAGAAAACCAATTATCTAGTATTGAATCCTCAAACTCTTCCTCGGACGAGATGATTATATCGGAAGTTCTTGATAGACAATCAAGATCGCGGAATTTAATTATTTTCAATCTACCAGAATCCGACGATATTTCCTCAACAGAGAAAGATAAATTATCAGTAAAGTCTATCTTAGATAGTATTTCCCCTAACTTAGTTTCTACGGTATTATCTAGATTAGGCCGAAAATCAACCAAACCACGACCATTAAAAGTTATGTTACTTGATTCATCTGATATTTTTACTGTTCTTAAAAATAAACATAAGCTACGAACATCGTCTACCTATGCTTCCATTCGAATATCTCCGGATCGTACCAATATGCAACGCAACCAACTTCGTGATGTGGTATCTAAACTCGAGGAACGCAAAGCTGCTGGTGAACCAAATCTACTCTTGAAATCCGTCAAAGGTATTCCAACTATTTCAAAAAACTTATAAACAGCCCGTCTACAAATAATTTAATTTTATATTATCAGAATGTTCGCGGACTCAATACTAAATTAAATACTTTAATGTGTAATGTTTATCTATGTGATTATGACATAATTGCTCTATCTGAAACCTGGCTATCTTCTAATATTAATACGTCCGAGTTAGGTCTTCTTAATTATGTTACTTATCGTTCCGACCGTAATCCAATTACAAGTAATTGTTCTAGAGGCGGAGGCGTTTCATTATCAATTCTTAATAAATATCATTCTCGTTTGTTACCTATACCCGTTAGTCCAGTCGAGCATTTATTTGTCATTACTAAAATTGATATTGATTATATTATAATAGGCAATGTTTACTTTCCACCTAATACTGACATATCAGTTTTTAATATCCATTTTGACATCATTAATACATTATTGTTAAAATTTCCTTATGTAAAAAACATAATTATGGTTGGAGATTACAATTTACCTAAAATTCACTGGCTTCCCAGCTTAAATGGATTCTTTCCTAATCTTTTGACTTTGAATAAAACTAACTTAGAATTTTTATCAAAATTATCTTTTTTAAATCTTTATCAGTTTAATAACATCACAAATAATACTGGCTCGGTTTTAGATTTAGTTCTCTCTAACTTTAATAATTTATCTGTTAATAAATCGACCAATCCTCTTATCCCCTGTGATAATTATCATCCGGGCTTACTTATCTCTATTCCCATAATTGTAAATAAACCAATTGAATATAATCTTCATATGTATAATTTCTTTAATTGTAATTATGTGGATATTAATTTTTCCTTAGCATCAGTAAACTGGCTAGTTTTATTTCAAAATCTTTGTATAAATGAAGCTGTCGATTTCTTTTACTCCATAATGTATGAAATCATTGATATATTTGTACCCAAAATAGTTAAGCGTAACTCAAACTATCCTTCATGGTTTAGTAAAAATTTAAAAGATTTAATTTTTAAGAAAAAAATTGCTCATAAATTGTTTAAGAGTTCTGGTTTGTTGAGTGACTACAATATTTTTTCAAATCTTCGAGCTAAATGTAAATTTTACTCAAAAATAGATTATCGTAATTTTATAAATAAAACTGAAAAAAATTTAAAAACACACCCTAAACAATTTTGGAAGTTTATTAGTAGCAAACGTAAAAATAATTTTTTACCTAATTGTATGTATTTAGATAATGAACAGTTAACTACTCCTACTAATATTATTAATGCTTTTTCCAAATATTTTTCAAGTGTCTATGAAAATTATGATTCTATTGATGTTAATTACGTACTACCTACTCCACCTAAAGTTCTCCTTTCTTCTATCAACTCTGTTTCAATTGAATTATCTGAAGTATTCGAATCTCTTAGTTCTATAGATTCCTCTTCCAGTCCCGGTGTCCCAGGATTTTGATACCGTCAAATATTTTTACCCCCCCCGGTAAAAATATCCTAGTATAATTTTACCGGGGGTAAAAAAATCCTGGTATAATTTTACCGGGGGTAAAAAAATCCTAGGATATTTATACCCCCCGGTAAAATTTAACAGGGGGTAAAATTAACCTAGGTTATTTTTACCCCCGGTAAAAATATCCTAGGATATTTATACCCCCGGTAAAATTGTAAGCTAGGGGGGTAAAAATATCCTGGGTACCTATATACTATGAATTATACATTTTTACATATAAAAAATTTCTTAGGATATTTATACCTCCCTAGTTAAACCATTTGTCGGAGGGGGTAAAAATATCCTGGGTACTTTTATACTATGAATTATACATTAAAACATGCGAAATTATTACTTAGGATAATTATACCTCCCTAGTGAAGTAATAAGACAGGGGGGTAAAAATATCCTGGGTTCCTATATACTATGAATTATACATTTTTACATATAAAAAATTTCTTACTATGAATTATACATTAAAACATGCGAAAATATTACTTAAGATAATTATACCTCCCTAGTGAAGTAATAAGACAGGGAGGTAAAAATATCCTAGGTACCTATTTACTATGAATTATACATTTTTAATAATAAGTAATAATTACTAACCAGGTAATTATGACATACTCGCAACGATTATAAAAACAATGGTAAGTACACTATAAGGCAATTATAAAAATCTATTTAAACTATAATTCATAGTATAAAGGTACTCAGGATATTTTTACCCCCCTGTCTTATTACTTCACTAGGGAGGTATAAATATCCTAAGACATTTTTTATATGTAAAAATGTATAATTCATAGTATATAGGTACCCAGGATATTTTTACCCCCCTGTCTTATTACTTCACTAGGGAGGTATAAATATCCTAAATAATATTTTCGCATGTTTTAATGTATAATTCATAGTATATAGGAACCCAGGATATTTTTACCCCCCTGTCTTATTACTTCACTAGGGAGGTACAATTATCCTAAGTAATATTTTCGCATGATTTAATGTATAATTCATAGTATATAGGAACCCAGGATATTTTTACCCCCCTAGCTTACAATTTTACCGGGGGTATAAATATCCTAGGATATTTTTACCGGGGGTATAAATATCCTAGGATATTTTTACCGGGGGTAAAAATAACCTAGGTTAATTTTACCCCCTGTTAAATTTTATCGGGGGGTATAAATATCCTAGGATTTTTTTACCCCCGGTAAAATTATACTAGGATTTTTTTACCCCCGGTAAAATTATACTAGGATATTTTTACCGGGGGGGGGGGGTAAAAATATCCGGGGGTAAAAATAGCCTGTTACATCGGGTCTGCTGATTGTGTGTTCCAGTCAAATATCATTCACAAATATGTATGCTTTAAGGACTTTCAGTTTTTACGACGAGAGTGATAAACAAGTTGTGTACAACTTACGGTCTTACTGAAGCGAATCGGTGTATTTAGTCAAGGTTGAAGTTGTAGATACTGTTGATCAGTGCCAAAATTACGATTTTGAGGCACCTGTACAAAAATGTTTTGAGGCCCTCAAACCATAGATATGGACAGTAGTGCACAAAGAAATTCAGAGGATAAACGGAATTCAAAAATGTTTCTTACCCGCCCTTATTTTTTTAAGCGGTGACATTTCAGTTTTTTTTATACATGGGCTATTACGCATTGGTTTTTCGATTTGAAAATTTTTTTTGTTTTAACTCTGAAAGGCGAGGGGCACATCCTCAATTTATTCCAATTATTAGAAATCGTCTACCCTAAGAGCCCTTAAAAATCGTAAAGCCTTATACATTCACAGTTCTCCCCTGACAACCTCTCTCCTTGTGATATATATATATATATATATATATATATATATATATAAATGTCGTAGCCACGTGTGCAATGAATGTTGTATTCCATTACACAAAGTGAACGACCGGATTGTGACACGATGTTAAATTGGAGTGACCACTTCATGAAAAAATGACCATTTTGTGAAATATTTTCGAATTTCACGAAGTGTAAAATATCCGTTTCCATTTTACGAAATGGTCATCTTTTCATGAAAATTTCGATTTCCCGAATTGGCTACGACATAAATTTATAGAAATACTACTATTTAAACAATCGGAAATGTAAATGTGCAATTACCTACATTGTTTTCCAAAAACGTTTTGAATCTAAATTTAATATTTTATACGATCATTTTGATAGGTATCGTTAAATTTGAGGTACAACATTATTTTATGGTTAATGAGTGCAGCCTATGGTAGTTGCGGTACTGCTGTTGATCGAACTAATAATTTACCTACAAAGAAGCACTCTTTTCGATTTAATATAATTACATCAATTAAAAAATATGGATATCATTCAGCAGCGCTTTAATATCCATTATATAAACTTATGTAATATATTTAGGTTTAAAGTGAAACTATTCACAAATTTCAAATTTTTGTTTTTTGTTAATACTTGAATGATATGTTTTAAAGCTTGATAAAACTGTAAAACGAAAATGATGCATTCGATGTAAGACATTTTTACTTTTATATATTAAATAAAATATTTATTGAATTAGGATAAAAAATTAGAATTTTTTTTTCTGAAATCTTTAGAATCTAAATGAAGTGCATAATACATTGTTTTTACTATGATCTATTTATTTATTTTTATGACTATAATTTGAAAAATTTTCGGGTAAAATGTCATCCATAGGTTACATCAAACTACATCTATAGAGTTAATATTAGTACATGCTATACTAGTTCTATAGAGTAAAAAAGGAAAATCCATGGAGCTTAAGAGAAATTGTTTTTCCAATTAAGTTGGAATTTCTACTAGAAAAAATTTTTAAATGGACACCTTATATTTTGTGCATTTTTATCTATTACCATGTTTCATTCTTCATAATAATATGGTCAGAATATTCAATACTATATTATGTATTATATTCATTGTCAGAATAACAAATTATAAAACCTGGGGCACAACATGAAATTAGTGCCCCAACATGTTTCCCAAAAAAGTCGTAAAAAATAATTCAAAAAACGGATTATAAACTATACGACTATTTCATAGTTTAGAAGATGAAATTCAATATGCAAAACTCATCTTTTTGAAATGTATCCCAAATCATTTCTTAACACTGGCAGCTTATTCAATATACATTTCTATGCTCCGTCTATCAATATTTATTAATATGTATCATACGAACTAAAGTTCCTTGTATTTTCTATCTCTTCGTTTTCTTAAATATTAGATATTTACTTATACAGTACGATATCATTGAAATTGATACAGAATATTTGCGAGTTGATCGGTTAGTGGAATTGAAATAATGAAGATAAAAAAAAGGAGAGTTTATTCGTTCATTACTAATGTATTATACCACATTAATAGATTATTGTTAGTAAACTTTAATCATAGTACACTTTATAATCGAATATCTTTTTTTTTTTTTTATCGAATTCATTTAAGAAAATGTATTACAGATTAAAGAAAATGTTTATACTCTTGCACCAGGCTACAACTTTGTGGACATACTATATATTGACGTGAAAACATGATTTTCTTGAATATACTACGAAGTATTAATTTAATGAAATGTTGAACAAAGGCAATGTTTGTATAAAACATATTTTTCACACGTCATTCTCTTACTTGTAAACCATATTTATAAAATATTTGCGCATATGCTTTTTAAACGTAGCATACTGTATATTTTCACCAAAAGCATACATTATGAATCATGTGTAACCTGCACGTAGTTGGTCGATCAGAAAATTATGAAAATAGGCTACGATTTTTTCTTCAAACCTTTTTTTTCGAAAACCACAGTCTGATAATTTTTTTCGAAAAAACGCCCCGTGAAAATTGAGTTGATGTACAGTAAAACATTCAAATTGCAATCAATATGAATTTATAAGTAATGACTAGACAGTTCAAATCGAATTAGTCGAAAACTTGTACATGCCATAGTTTAGGGTTTTTACCAAATTGTTTGCATATTTATCTCAACCTATCTATCCTAAACATTGGGGAAAGTTTAAAAACCCAGAAAAATAACACATAATAGTATCGAAAAAAAAATTCGATTTCTAATATATCGAGAGACTAATATTCTGAACATAGCATTTTAAATGAGTTTTTTATTCGAAATTAGAACATTTAATTGATAAATTCGATAGACAATAAAAATTGAGTGATGGATATTGTGAAATTCTTATCGTAAAATTATTTTTATGTCTGTAGAAGTGTGTGTATTTTACATTTAAAGGAATATTTTACATAATTTAATTATCTTTGTATGTAAAGTAAATAAGATATCATTCTTAAATCAATTTTCACAATATTAAGTATGCATTTAAACAAGGTTGAAGAACGTGTCCCAAATCATTTAGGTTCTCACTATAGTATTACTTCTTTTACGGAAATGATTTCGTTTGTAAATAACTGTCTTTTTCTACTAAGTCTTTATTTTTTTTATGATACCTACTAAAATGTTTCACTGTTCATTATTTAACTATCGTGATTTTAACTTAAAGATAATATAGAATAAACATTCAAAATAAAGTATATTCAAGTATTATACAAATAAAATGTTTCCATGGTATTATTCAAAGACCATTATATTCATATGTATGTATTTTACGTGATACATTGAAACTATAAAATGTATCACACTGCAAATAAATAATTGAATTGCGCACTTACATATTGCAATACATTCAAACATTCATATGTTGAGTAATATTACAAATAAAAATTGATAAATATTTATTAAACATTTTACGAGTCTTTTAAATGTTGTTCAAATACAATGAATATTGAAGTGACGCATTATTTTATTAGCATGGCGAAACAAATGTAGATGGAAGTGGAACGAAAAAAAATTGATTTTAGAATGTTAACATTATAGGTAGTGAAATAAATTCAAAATATCCATGCTGTCCTATTATTGGTGGAAAATTGTATATATTTAATTTTTCAAAATTATCGTTCTCTGAATTCAAAGAAATAGCTATGTGCAAATAATAAATACTAACATTTAAACAATTTACATATGATTATGTCATAAATTAGATAATCATAAATCCAGTGAAACATTAAGACATAACTTTAAAAGTTAAAAAGTTAGTGTACTAGAAATCCCTGGTATTTTTAATGTAAAATTGTGGTGTATCATTGAATTTACAATTTGAAATTTCGAATCCAGAAAAAGTTCCTTCACAACATTTTTGTCACGTTTTATTCTATGTTGCAAGTTTCGAATAATCAAATTGAAATATGAATCATACATGTTTGATATTAAAATTGCGGTTGAATTAATTTTTTACTAAAATGGCATATTATTTTTCAATTGAATTTTAAATTTCATGCAAGATTCCTTTTTTTGGGGGATAAAAATTTGTGTTTGTAAATATTGGAAACTTTTTGTACCTTAATTTTGGGTAGTTTTGATTAAATAACTGTGACAGAAATGGAAATGTTAACTTATAAATAAATGTCATTGCAATTTAAACATTTTATTTTCGTTGAGCATTGATGATATCCCAGTTCGTCGGAAACTAATTTGCTATACACAGTTTACCAACACTCTGTATTTAATAATTGAAAGCTATAAACAATTTTTTAAATGCATATAAAACAAAGGAATAACATTTGACAAACTAGGTATACAGTTTTACTTGCGAATAAATTAGTGTGATAACTGATAAAATAGACTGAAATTGATGTTTTATTTTTTCAACTTTATTATGTATAACAAACATAATATGTTTTGACATATTGATAGTATTGTGTCATTTTCTATGTTATTTTATGTTGATCACATATTATTGCTACACCATAGCCTGTGGACCACAAAATATATTTGCATATTATATACTATAATAACACTACATATTATGAATTATGAAATACTTATTGTAAATGATATTTATTAATTTTGCTGTTATTTGCATAAGAACAACAACAATAATAATAATAATAATGATAATTATGTGTATACAATTTTTTTTTTATAATCACGTATCTTCCATAGAAAAGAGAACAAAATATACAAATTAAAATATAATGCATCATTCTCATAAAAATTGAAATTAATCTTGTGATAATCAATAATACAAAATAACTCATGTCAGTAAATTTTTACATAGTTAAATCAAATTATAAAATTTTTAATTTGAGTCGAAATAATGAAAAAAAATATTTAAACACAATTTAATTGTAGCACAGTACTTTTATATTAAAAAAAAAAAAAAATGTTAAAAATAATGATTAGAAAAAATGTATTGCATTGTATGTCAAATAAATTTGATTCACCCTATACATCCATTGTGATTATACGTGTTATTAAAATTTACATTATAAATGATGATACGAATATTGATATGATTTTTTTTTTTTTTGGTACTACTTCATAAATACTATACATTAAGCGATGAAGATTCTAATTTGTAGATGCTCAAATATAAAAATAAATCGTTTTTGTACAAAAAAAAATCGTCTTTGTTAATTTATTTTTAGTGCTTATATGATATGTTGAAAAATTTTTTTTTGTTTGACCTTTGTGTTGTTTAAATTTTGTGTGAAAACAATTTTTATTTCACAAATTGTTATTGAATACGATATTTGAAATTTTCAATGAATCATTTTTATTATGAAAACACCAAATTTCTTTTAGGGGGCATTTTTTATTTTGAGGGGACGTTTAACTTAACGGAACACTAATGGGAAGATTCTTTTGTGACTTCAATTTTAATTGTTTATAACTTATTGCAATTAAAATGTATAACTAAGTAAAAATAAAAAACAATGTCAAATATTACATGGAATATAATCTTAACACTCTGTAATGAAAACGAAATAGTAATAAATATAATATCAACAACATTTATCTGATATATAGTGACTAACGTAATTTATATTTTTATAATTTATATGTTCAATCAAAAGGTATTTACATTTAAAAGTAAAATTATTTATAGAGTTTAATTATTTGTATTTATTTTATTAAACTTTTTATTTTTTCACTGAATTAAATGATTGGTTATAGTTAATTAATTATCATATTTCCTTAAAAATGTGTCTGGGAAAATGGATAAGAATTAGAAAGTCTTAGACGGGTGTTTGAGTAAAATATTGAAAAACACTGACTTAAAATAACGGAAACTCTGATCACACCTGTAATGTATATTATCTTAAGTTTAAGGTTATGTTTTATGTATTATCAATTATCATGATCATTATGTTTAAAACAATGTGGTAATTCGTTTTTCAGTAGAAGTAATAAAAACTTAAAAGAAACCACAGTTATAATTGATGTAGTTTTCTTATTTAAGTCCTCGGTACACCACAAACTGGCGACGAAGATAATTCGGGAATGTTCAATAATAATCTACGTGAAGTGTAAAATAAAATTACATTAAGATGGAAGATAAAGCTACAAATCAAATCAGTCCACGTGTTTGCACAGGGCAACAAATGGGACAATTGACTGAATTCAATCTTAAACAAGATGATTTTAATTCTTGGATTGAGAGGTTTGAATTGTACGTATCACTTAATGAAATTAATACACATAAAAAACATTTGTTATTTTTAACATTGTTGGGAAATGATGGTTATGCATTACTGAGAGATTTATGTACACCTCAAAAGCCCATCGATAAGAAATATGAGGATCTCAAGAGTTTGCTTACAAGTTATATAAACCCAAAACCGAATTTAATTACCGAAAGGTACAAGTTTAAAGAACGTAGACAGGCTACAAATGAAACTGTTATTCAGTTTATAACTGGACTTAAGAAAATGTCCGAATACTGTGAATTTGGTACAGCGTTAGATGATTCTTTGAGAGATCAAGTTATTTGGGGAATAAGAGACAACAATATTAAAAAAAGACTATTATCTGAAGGTGCATTAACTTTTAAAAAATGTATTGAATTAAGTTTGGCTATGGAGAGTGCTAATAATGACATTTCAAAATTGGATCACCATGAGGCAATAAACTACCATAAAGCTTCAAAGAAGAAGTATACAAAGTTTATGAACAAAGCCAAACAATCATCATCAATTAGTAACGGTAAAGCTGAAGTCGACTCAAGTAAGAAAAAAAATTGGGTGTGCTATTGTTGTGGGAAGACTGGACATACCAAACCAGTGGCGCACAGAGGTTTTATGATAAGTGGGGCTTAATGATTTAAATATTTTTCAGTATACCCACCACCCCTAATCACATACCAAAAGGCAATAACACGTTTGTTCTTTAAAAAAAAAATATTAGAAATACATAATTTGTATAGCCTTATAGATATCGTATAATTTAATAAATAGGAATTCTAATTCAAATGATTAATATTAGTAATATAACAACTTATAATTATTATTATGGCACTATAAATGAATAATATAAATTAAATTTATTAAAAAATGTTTGATTATGAATACGTTTTGTCATACTAGGCTAGTATTGTTAATAACAATATTTATTTATGCACTTACACTTTCGAATTTATAATATTTTAATAACTATTTATCATAATTTATACATATATTATATTAATATTATAATTGTAAATTATATTTCAAATGCAAGTAATAAATAACATGTAAATAATATAATACAGGGTTAAAAAAATATTATTTATAATACTAATGCTTTTAGTAGATGAGGACTTTTAGATGCAAAGGTGTTAATGATATTTTCATAATTTATAGTTATATCTTTTTCACAAGTTATTCTCATTAAGCCTTGTAATCTTTCTTGTCCCATAGTAGAACGAAGTCGATTCTTCACTATTTTCAGCTTAGAAAACGCTCTTTCAGGACTAGCACTAGTTACCGGTAATGTCAACCCTATCTTTAACATAGTGTAAATATTTGGAAACACAGATATTAAACCTTTATTTAAAAATATTTGAAAAATTGGTAGTAAACTTCCAGAATTGTTTTTAATGTTTGATACAATATTTTCTGAATTATCATTTTCTCCGTCACTTTCATCATCGCTTTCAGGTTCAGATTCACTCCCAAATATTTCTTTAGATGTTTTATGTAAGGTGTTTGGTAAAGCTTCTGATGTTATAAGAGTATTAAAGATTGAAACAAATTGTAAGTACTCTGAACATAAATATTTTTTATCAACAAACTTGCCATATATTTCTAAGAAAAACTTAAAACTATCTTTTGGTAAAGAATCAGCATCTTGATTTATTTTATAAATTACTTTACTTGTAAGAAGTGATAGATCCTTAAGAACACCAATTGATTTATCACTGAAACGTTCAGATAGTTGTCTTTGTACTATGTCTAGTGCTGAAAAATATGTGTTCACTTTAATATTTTCAACAGGGCTTAAGATAAATTCATCATCTGAAAGTTCACCAGACATTTTTTTTTTCTTGCGTAAACGAGGAGTGGGAAGTTGAATGAATTCTTCATTTGCATCAGCTTTTTCTAAAACAAAAGCATCTACTTCTTTAGATAAATTTTCAAAACTCTCATCAGATCGAAGTTTTGATATTTTCATTTTATTTTGTTCAATCATTGAAACAGCTAACATAAGATCTAGATCTTTGCTTTGCAATATTGAGCTGGTTGGTGACAGTATATCAAACAATTTTTTAAATGTCAAAGCTGTCCATACAAAGCGATAAGACTTTAAATAATCAAGTATAGCTCCTGCTTCAAACCCACTTTTTCTATCACCTGGTCCATCTTTACTTCGCATTATTTCTAATGTATCTAATACAGCCAAATATGTACTCAAAACCACATCCAGTGCATATGAAAAAGACATCCAACGTGTAGTTGTCACACGTTTTATGCGACGAATTTGATTCTTCTTATATCTTTCTTTTTGAAACTGTTCATAATAATTAACTCTAATTTTACTTGAATTAATTAGATCATATATTTTTTCTAAATTTCCAAACATATCCATTGCATTAACTCCTGAACTTACAACATCAGTAATCACCAAGTTTAATCGGTGTGCCCAACACCACACATAAATAGCATGAGGATTAATTTCTTTGATTAAACTTTGAAGACCATTATAATTGCCCCTCATATTGGCAGCACCATCATACGATTGGCCAACTAGATGATTTTTCCAATCTAAATTCAACGAATTACAAGTTTGTTGAAAGATATTCATTAATTCACGACCTGTTGTTACCGGTGTTTCCAAAACAGCTATTAGGCGTTCATATATACTACCAGAGTTTTGATCAATGTAACGAACAATAAACGACAATTGTTCTTTTCGAGATACATCAAATGTTGTATCAAGTGAAATACTAAAGAAAGGAGAATCCTTTATACTTTTAGATATGATTCCAACAATTTCATCTGATATACATTCTACAAGTTCATTTTGTCTCCGCCATGATATGAAAGACCACTGAGGTTTATTATTTTTATTTTTTAAATTTGAAATATACGGTGCCATTGTAGGGGAATAGTTTGAAACAAGTTCTACTAAATCTTTAAAATTTCCACGCAATGATTCTGACCATTTTTCACGATGGCCTCGGAAAGCTAAAGAATGCCGGCTTAAAAACAATGTTATGTCGATAAGTTCTTTTACTATTCCACGGTTACAAAGAACTTCAAATTTTCTTTTTTCGGTCAGTGATGGAAGAATAGGTAACACTTGATTCCTCAATTTATATTTTAAAGATGCATCTACATGACTTGACGAAGTTTCATGAACTAAAATTTTATGTAATGCATTTTTCCATTTACTTACACCGTTAATGATCCAGTTGTCTCTTTTTGTTCTACCAAATATCTGACAATGAAAACAAAACATTTTGTCTGAAGAAATAGAATATGATAACCAATCTCTATTAACCAAAGTCCCATCATTTAATTTTTTTGTAAACCATGACTCCTGAAAACTCCTGTGTTCCTCATTTATTGGGTACTTAAAAACATTATTTTTAGGTTGACAAGGCCCTTTTCGTACGATCATATCAGTAAATTCTGGTGTAATATTGATAAATGTATGAAATTTAGCTGGATCATTTTCATATATTAGAAATGATTGTGTTGAAGTTGAAGTACATAATGTTTCTTGAAAAGTAATATTTTCTGAAATATATAAAAAAATGTTTTAAATTTATAAGCAACTGAATATTTGTATATTATGATAGTTGGGTATATTATTGTATTAATGTAGGTACAAATCAAAAACTAGTCATAATACTTAATAATATTAACAATTTGTGATGTGATACAAATGATGTCAGTTGTCAGTCTTGATACTTTGAAATTGTATATAAATACATGCATTTAGAAAGTATTTAAGGTACAAATACAAATACTTGGAATGTATTTAAATACTTTTCAAATACTTTTTTTTAATTTACTTTACTACTACTCAGTTCGCCAAATTAATATTATAAATTATTTATAATATTTATTATTTATTTAATTAATTTAAATTGGGTTCTCAATTATATTCTCATTTATGAGTGCAAAAATATTATAAAAAAGTACTATAACAATTATAAAAAAAAAAAAAAAAATATGTAACAACATGACAAATAATTCATGTTTGAATTTTCAAAAGTATTTGATTTTCAAATACAAATAAGTCCAAGACAATATTTAAAATACTTTCCAAATACTTAAATCAAAAAGTATTTAAGAAGTGTTCTAAGTACTATAAAAGTATTTAAATACATTTACTCAAATACTTTACAACATTGTCAGTTGTTTCATTGTTTGTATTCAATACATATAATATAATGAAATATAAATAAAATAATATGAATAAATACATATAATTATATTGTGATATTACCAGTTGACATAGATTGTTCACATTGATCATCATTTATATTTAGAAAAGAAGAACAAGGTTGATTATTTTCAAAATTTTCAGTATTATCATTAATACGTGTAGCAACTAAATGGAAACATTCAAATTTAAAATACAAAAATTTATCAATATAATAATAATATGATAATTTTACCAGTTGACGTAGATTGTTCACATTGATCATCATTTATATTTAGAATTGAGGAACAAGGTTGATCATTTTCTACATTTTCAGTATTATCATTAATACCTGTAGCACCTAAATGGAAACATTCAAATTTAAAATACAAAAATGTATCAATATAATAATTATGTGATAATTTTACTCTTACCAGTTGACGTAGATTGTTCATATTGATCATCAATTATATTTAGAATAGAAGAACAAGGTTGATTATTATGATCATTTTCTGTATTATCATTAATACCTGTAGCACCTAAATGGAAACGTTCAAATTTAAAATACAAAAATGTATCAAATATAATAATTATGTGATAATTTTTCTCTTACCAGTTGACGTAGATTGTTCATATTGATCATCAATTACATTTAGAATAGAAGAACAAGGTTGATTATTATGATCATTTTCTGTATTATCATTAATACCTGTAGCACCTAAATGGAAACGTTCAAATTTAAAATACAAAAATGTATTAAATATAATAATTATGTGATAATTTTACTCTTACCAGTTGACGTAGATTGTTCATATTGATCATCAATTATATTTAAAATAGAAGAACAAGGTTGAATATTATTTTCATTTTCTGTATTGACATTACTACCAGTATCTAATAAGAAAAATTAAAAAAATAGGTGTTCGAAATTTAAGCTCATTTGAAAGAAAATATTTTTTATTTTTTTTTATTTTTTTTTTTTAACTTTTATTATAAGGCGTACAATCTGTAAATTAATTATTACAATAAGTATGCATGCGGAATATATACTATAGCTTGACATTGGTACGTGATAAAAGCAGCCACCCTCTACCAGCCATAATGGCGACACTTTCTAATATGATTAGGTTAATTTTTACCTATATATAATTTTTTTTAATTGGTATTTAAATCTCTGCACCAATTTCTATTCAATCGACGAGGAGGATTACCAGGAATGGTGTCGGAACCTAGAGCGGAGATAAGTGGATTGGAGTGGTTCATCAGTCGGGAGCGGAAACGTTTATAAAGAATTTTGGCAGCTTCTTCTATTGTATTAATATTTAAGTCAGTATGAAGGGTGTGATTAGAAACATAAAAGGGGGCATTCGTGATTATACGGAGGGTTGTAGATTGGAAGGTTTGAATTTTATTTGTGTTAAGATTTTTTGGCTGCGCCCAATAACTGGATTCCGTATGTCCAAATGGGCATTAATAGAGTTTTAAATAGGAGTAATTTTGTTTTTGTATTAAGTTTAGAGTGTTTACCCAGTAAGAATTGTAGTGATTTCCGTTCAGGAGGATTTTTTTCTTTTTTATATGGTCTGCCCAGGTTAATCGTTGATCTAGAATTAGGCCAAGATAACGAGCACTAGAGGATTTTGGAATTATTAGGTTATTTAGGTTTATAGGTGGTACGGTTCCCCGATTTGATGTAAAAGTTAGATGGTTAAATTTTTCATGATTAATTTTTATTTTCCATTTGTTATACCAGGAGACATAAGGTTTAAGTGGTTTTGTAGATTCATGCCAGCAATTGTTGGGTCTTTGTGTGACTGTGAGGAGTAAATAATTTTGTCGTCGGCAAAATCTGCAACTGAGGTGTAAGGGGTTGTCGGTTGATCAGCTGAATACAGGTTGTAAAGAGTGGGAGATGAAACGGCTCCTTGGGGGACCCCGGCGGATATACGGGCCAAGGAAGACATTTCTGATCCAATTTTGGTCACAAAGTAACGGTCTTCAAGATAAGATTTATAAAATAAGTAATAGGGTAGAGTTAGAATTTTTTTTAATTTGTACAAGAGGCCAGGATGCCACACTTTATCAAACGCTTGGGATACATCAAGAAGGGCTGCTGAGCAGTATTCTTTTTTTTCTAGGGAACTAGATATGGAGTCAGTCAGTCTATGTATTTGGTGGATGGTTAAGTGACGTTCACGAAAACCGAATTGGGTTTGTGGTATAACTGATGTGTCATTTAAAAAAGGAGAAATACGTTTTAATACTAATTTTTCACAAAGTTTACCGAAGAGTGGTAGGAGACTTATGGGTCGATATGAGGACGGAGTATCGGGGGGTTTGCCTGGCTTTAGAATTAAGATGATGACTGAGGTTTTCCATGGAAGGGGAAAATGGGAGAGTCTTATGATAGCGTTTAATATGTGTGCAAGGTGTATTATTGCTTTTTTCGGTAACTGTAGAGCTACTTCTGCCGTAATTAAGTCGAGACCCGGAGATTTTTTGAGGCGGAATAGTTTGAGGTAATATTGAATTTCACCAGGTGAAACAGGTTTAGGTGCACGATAAAGTGGAAATGGGGTCGTGAGGGAGTTCGCAATATAATCTTCAAATGTATTATTAACAATGTCGAGGTGAGGTTGGAAGACTTGAATCAAATGGGAGCGGAAACGTTCAGATTTTTCAAGATAGGTTTTGCACCAAGTGTTATCTAGACTTTTTATGGGGGAATTTGTTGATTTTTGTTTCAAACAGTTTCGAGTTTGAGATTGAAAATATTTGAGCAGTGGCGGCTCGTGTATATGTGCACAATTGCACGTGCACTACCTACCAAAACTTGAGAAAAATTAAAAACATTAATTATAATAAAACAACTAAGCACCTGTAATATTATTAAGATTATCCTTTAAAATATAAAAATGGAAATTCAGAATATGAAAATAATATTGTATTTGAAATGGTTAATTTCGGAGGCCAAACGGCAAACGGTGGTTGTCCGCACCAGAACGGTATCGGTAGGTAGGTATTATAGTAGAGCAGTAGTGCACACAAACGCTGTGCACATTTGTATAGTGTAAAAATTAAAACAAGTCAAAACACGCAGCCCGCGTTATAATGGAATTGATGTGCAGAATCGTTGCTGTGCACATAACCAAATAAATTGTTATCAGTGAACTATTTTGGACGTCGCCGTCGCGCGTTGGCATTATAATTTATTTTTACCCTCACTCGGTTTATTGATATTTTTACTTGTGAATTTAATATGTAAATATACGAATTAAAATAAAAGATAAGTAACTAAATTTTGTTAACAATTATTTAATACAATCTAAAGTTTAGGTTAGTAAATAAATATATTTATATAGGTATATATAATATGAGTTATATATTTATTTTTTGAATGTGCACTACTTCATTAAAAACCCACGAGCCGCCACTGTATTTGAATATATTATTATATATTGTTATATACCTATTTTATTACATGTTTTAATTATTTTTTTTAATGGAATTTTTTGAGATTTTTTAGGATCCTTGCACTACTTAAATCTAAAGTAAGAATTTGAAGGCTATTCATTTTTAAAAATAAAACTCTTAAGTGTGAAATAGGCCAAAAAAACATAAAATACACCTATGTGGCTATACCTAAAATAAATATATAATTATTAAGATTAAATTTTGTAGAACATTGATATCTTAATTAATTAATGATACTCTAAATTTGACTATAAAGTACCTATAAATTATAATATATTATGAACATCATAATTATTTTAAGCTTACCTACCAATAATTGTTTCTAATTTTATTCTCTTGGTGAAAAATTCTTTTATTGAAGTGTTATTTAAATTTCTTTTTGGCTTAGGTGGTATAGGAGTTTTTAATCTACAACTTTTTACATGTCTGTTCCAATTTGTAGGATTCATATCTCTTCTTTCACGTCCACAAATTTCGCAATTTTTCATTATTCACAATCACAATTCAACTTTAAAATATATGAAATTAAGAAACAAACCATTAATATTAGAATTTGACATTTTGATTGATACATTTGGTTATTAATTAATAATAACTTTTACTTACCGTTCACCGTTTTAAATACGAGTATCATAGATAATTCAAAATTGTATGTTCGTATTCACGTTTCTCGTGAATATTGTTATTAATTTCAAAGAACACGTGTTGAGCACTTAAACACGTTTATATATTATACTGTTAAAACCACACACTACACAGCACACATTTTGTATTTACTTAAATAAGCATCAGCATTCAGCAGTAGTAAGCTTTACGATAAACAACGAGACAATACACATTAGTCTGCACTCTGGCGTAGTGCAGCTGGACGACTGGTTGACTGATAGCAAATAATAATACGAGAATATAATTATTTCAAAATTCCCAAAGGTTTTTGAAACTAATATTTAATACTGTTTTCTTATCTATATTCTATATAAAACTGGAGCTATTTATTTTTACTCGTCGATTATTGCTCTACGTTGCTATACACATCAAATTCACGTGACGGATTCGTTCAATATATCTATATTGGCTATATTATATTAATAATCGCCGCGAAATAAAAACCCGTATAGCCGCTATCTAGTAGATAATCGACCTACGCCGCCAAGCCAAAATCATAATAATGAGTGTTATAGAATATGAGCCAATAAGGGAAAATAATTGGTCAGTCGGTGTTTAATGTCTATAAATAAATTATCAATAAATCTATACTCTATAGATAATAATGATAATAATGTATTTAATATTTTAATATTGTTCACTTGTTGTCTTGTTGTATGTTGTATCTATAGACTATATTCATTATCTTTATTCTATTTCTATACATATTACAAATCAATTATTAGTTATAAGTTAATACTTAATACTGTTAATAGTTATTCCTTATGGCTTTTACTAATTACAATTTACAATATTACATATTATGTATTTATATTATAAATTACTAATCTACAGATTATAGTTTTCCAACTTCTAAATGCCACCAGGCACCCACCCCAAAAATAAGTGTGGCTTAAGCCACACTAGGTATAACGTGTGGGCGCCACTGTCTAAAGGTGTAACGTATCACGCACCGGCCGACACCCTCTTTAATGTATTTCAAGAACGCACAATATTCTATTTTATATAAAAAACAACTTAATGAGCAGGGCAAAAGGCCATATGCTTGATTTGTATTCACAGATGCGCGCCGATCAAACAACTACTAATGAGCCGCACTTAGGATAAAGGAAGGACGTTCTACCCTTCACACCCGGAGCAGAGGCCACTACATACCTACGTTAACGGATAAACAGTATGCAATTAAAAGCACGGCCTATGACGCACTTGGACGACCATAGAGGAATGGGCACTCCGGCTGCCTATATAACAGCCTCCTAGAGACCCCGGCCGGGAGACGTGTCTAGCTATCAGTCAAAGCCCTTCGGAGTTCTGTCTTGATATTTGTTACGTGCACATAAGTTATAAATTGTAATCTTGCTTGTCATTATTGTCCATCATAAAGTTGTAAAGTGAATTAAATTAAAATTGTTTAAAATTATTCAATTGTCTACCATATTATTCTAACTCATACAACCTCAAGAGTACGATAGGTACCTGTTTTCATTGGGTACCACGTAACAGTGGCGCTGCGGACATCAACACCTGTGGTCTGAAAATTAAAATATTTTTTTTTCTAAAATAAAAAAATTTGTTGGAAAAACTGATCACTTTTCCTACAAATTCAACTACAAATTCAATTTAAATACAACTTCAATCAACATCTACTTTTCACCTTCAATCAACACACACTTTTCACCTTCAATCAACACGCACTTTTCAACCACAATCAACATCTTCTATCAATTCACAATCAAAACATGACGACACCAAAAGTAATCTCTGTGTAAGCATAAAATTACTAATATTATAATTTAAGTAACAATCAAGTCAAAGTGTACACTTTAAAACATCATACCATGGTATATTACATATGAGCTGTAATAAGGAATTATTTTGAGAATTTATTATTGAGAATTTATTATTGAAAATTTATTATTGGGAGTTATTATTGCGATTTATTTATGAGTTTTTATAATTGAGAATTATTGAGAATTATTATTGCGATTTATTTATGAATTTTTATTATTGAGAATTATTGAGAATTATTGTTGCGATTTATTTATGAGACTTATTATTGAAAACTATTATTACGAATTATTTATGAATTTTTATTAAGAATTATTGAGATTTATTATTGATATTTATTAACGCGTTTTATTATTATTAAAAGATTTTAAAAACAACATCCTTTAAAATCGCTATTATTAAAATTATTATTGAGAATTTAAATTATTATTGCATTATTGATTTATTGAGAATTATTATTAAATTATCGCATATTATTTTATTATCGCAAATTATTTTATTATTATGAATTATTATTGAATCTTACTATCGCAAATTTACTATGTTAAACTAACATAAAATATTACAACTCATATGTATAAAAACGACATTACTGATTTAAATGACACGTCTCCTCTAGAACTAGCTACTCTAGAGTCATCACCAACTAACAACTCCAAAGAAGGCACCCCTGATTTAAACGTAACACCACACGATTTGAGCATAAAAGAAGAAAAATTAAAAAGAGAACATAGAATAAAAGAACTCGAAAGCGATTTATTAATTAGCCCACCACGAATAGTAACTAGGAGCAAAGGCCCAATAGAACATATATTTCTAAAAACACCTAAAAGAAATAAAAGAAACGATAATAATATGTCTACTCCATTAACTAACCCAGAACATCTCGAAACTACTATGCCAGTAGATAAAGCTTTTAAATTTATTCCATATTGTTCGGGAGAAGAAAATTTAACACAATTTATAAACGCATGTGACATTGCAGTAAATTCGGTAGATAGACATAACGTACCTCTATTAATACGATACTTATTAACCAAACTCTCGGGAAAACCAGCCGAATATTTAAAATATAAAGACAATAGTAAATGGATATTTATTAAACAAAACTTAGAGGAATCATTCGCTTCCCACTACTCCATAAACGCGTTACAATTACAAATAAACTCCATTAAAATGAACAACGGCGAAACAGTTAAATCATACACTGATAGGCTAGAGAAATTATACTTCCAACTCACTAATATATGTACTACAGGAAAAAACGAAAGCGATGCAAAAGCTATAAAACAAACACTAACCGAACAAACCTTAGCAGTATACATTAAAGGATTAATTAAACCGATTAGAAACACAGTACGCACTAGAGACCCAAAAACACTTGACCAAGCAAAAGCAATTGCTATACAGGAAGAGTTAGAATTAGCAGAAGAAACAACTAGAGATAACTTAATCGATGGTTTAACACGAAACACAGAAAACAATTTAAATATATCACCTAATCAAAATTATAATAATAATTACACACAACAGCGTAATCAAAATCAAAGAAACTTTAATCCGAGACTAAATAATAATAATAATAATAACTATAATAATCGTGAATTCTATAACAAAAATACGCAACAACAATTTAATAATCATAATTACAATAATCAACCGCAAAACTCTTACAGAAATAATAACGCATCACAACAGAATTATAACAGAAATTACAATAATAATAATAATAATAGACCAGCAAAATTATAATAACCATAATAATAATAATAATCGAAATAATTATCCACCACAAAACTATAATAGAAGAAACGGTCGATTTAATCAAAGTAATCATAATCAAAGTTCAACTAATTATCATCCACCGCCTCAGCATAATGAACGGAGTAACAATAATAACAACAGTAGGCCTCCCATACGTAATAATTATAACGAAATGTGTTCTTACTGTGGCAAACGCGGTCACAATATGGACGTATGCTATTCGAGACAAAATGACGCCGCACGTCAAAATTCTAATTCGGGAAACGCTACACCGTACTCGCAACGCGCGCCGCGTACGGTACAACAAATTCAATGCGCGACCTACAATTACGACGAACAGATAATGGACGAACAATGCGAAACTGTTTCCACATTTTATCAACAATAATCGATAATCATATTACGTGTAAATCGAACGCTTGTAACATCGACGAGTTACATCTACTCGTTGATACTGGTGCAGATATAAACATAATTAAATTACAATATCTAAATAACAATTTATTCATCGACGAAACTAACAAAATTCTTATACGCGGTATTAGCCAACAATTAATACGAACAATAGGTCGAATTAATATACCAATTATAATTAACGACAAATAGATAAATATAACCTTCGAAGTAGTAGGCCCACAATTTCCTATATTAAAACACGGAATATTAGGAAGAGCATTTTTAGTTGAATCAAAAGCAATAATAGACATCGCAAATAATACATTGGTTTTAACAAATCATGAAACTAACACAACGATAAAAAATTGCTATAATATAAACGCACGATCAGAGACCATAATTAAAATTCCAATTACAGACACCAAAGTCCATAATAACTGTATTCTAATTAAAAAACAAGAATTATCAAAAGATTTATTTTGTAGCGAAAGTTTAACAAATGTAAAAAATGGTTACGCTTTAATCAGCATTTTAAATATATCCGAAACAAATAAACAAATTACCGATTCAGAAATAAATAAATTAGTATATAACAACGAAAACGAATACGAATTATTATCATTCAATATAGAAAACGATAATTTAAATAGACTCGATAAAATAAAGAAACTTTTAAAAACGAATCATATGACGATAACCGAACGTGAAACAATTATTAATTTATGCGATAAATATTCAGACGTATGTAATGATATGCATAATCATGTAATAACAACTAGATAATTTATAAATTATCATTATTCATTATCTTATATTTATATTAGTTTATTTAATTAGATTATTATTATTATTAATTATTAAATTGTAAATTATTATTATTCTAAAGTGTCATGTGTAATTATGGTCCATTATATTTTCCAGAATATTATTATGAAATGTTAAATATAATTATGGACTATCATCACATCTTTGACATTTTA